>JASDQU010014362.1:56787-67140 GCA_032191745.1 Picea mariana
ACCTTTGAAGTGAGGGCTAGGACATCCATTGATGTCCTAGGGCTAGGCGTTACTAGTCGGCAGGGTGGTTGGTTTTGGGGTGTCCTAAGGAGCAGCATCAAGTTCAAGCTAAGGAAGCAAGCGGCAGCATCAGGTTCAGGTTAGAGTTATGAAACTTTTGAATTAAATTGTTAGTAAATTTATTTATTGAAATATTAGATTGAATGTGCTAGATTAAGTGAATTTTAAATTTACTGTTCCGTTCTAAATCAATGGTAGTTTAAATTAAATAAGAGCATTACAATTGGGACAATGATTTACCCCGCTCACCATCCATAGATCATGGAGAAGTATTCAATGGGTTTTCTACAAAGTTTTCTTCGAAAACAAATCTTAATTAATTAAAATATATATATATAAAAACAATAATTTCAATATACAATTTAAAATTTGACAATAAAAATATAATTACAACATAATATATTTATATAAATAAAATGTGTATTAAAACATGATATATCTTTGAAAACGTTTAATATACATTGTCATCATTGCCATTATTACACCATGTATATTTGAAAACATTTAATACACATGACCATTTAAGAGTGTATGTTAATTGGGTTTAGCCCGAGTGGTTTGTGCTAAGGGGTGTTTTCCCTCCACCCAGATTCAATTCCCGCAAGTGATATGTTGAGTTCTTAAATGAGCAAGCTATCGAAAAAACGTCGACTTTATACAAAATTTGGTTTACCCCAAATACCATCCTCGAAATAAAGGAAAGTGCCCGATGAGTTTCCCCATACTCTACTCCAAAATAAAAAAATAGTATATACAATATTTAATACACATCACCATGAATGAGTGTGTTTAAGAGTGCATGCAATATTTGAATGTGACATGCAATATTTGAATGTGGTTTGTTGGACTAGCATTCAAGAAGTCGAACTACAAACCATGCTATCGTCTTTTCTCATAAATACATTAATGCCCATCGAGTCAGCTTCTACACTTGCTCATATTAATGAGGGTTTTATAATTCCTAGGGCATAGAGCTCTATTTGACATGTTGTCTTGGGCCAAGTTGAATTGATACTCAAGGTTGTATGTTGTTTCAAATCCCCACCACACAATAGATCTTGGTTAATATTTAATACTATATAAGTGTGATTTTCATAATATTGATGTTAAAGTGATGCACATTAATTTACCTTGTTATTCCAAAGTCGAAAATTAGGCGATAGAGGATTTCATTAAAAATGAAGGATTAAGCATTAACTCACTTCGATATTGTGGAAAATAAAATGGAGAATCATTTGATTTGTTCATCCAAATATATAGAAGGTTTAAACTTAGGTAAAATTGTAATATATAAAAAATATTTTCATATGGTTTGTAGAGTTTGAGGAAATTAGGGAGAGGGATTTTGATTTGTAGAGTTTGAGGAAACTAGGGAGAGGGATTTTGAGACTTAAGGGTTTCCATAGGTGTGTTGACACCTTAATCCACTAGGTTTTTGTGCTTGTTGTTATAGCTTTGGTCTGTTTGTGTCATGGATATTGAAGTTGCAATGGTGGATTATGATGAGGATGATCTTATTTGTTCGACAACTATTTTTTGAATCCATGATGAGCTGCTAGAAATCTAGAGGGTCTCTCGTGCATTATATGAAGATATTGTTGTCTCTGTGAAATTTATACCATTGGTGACAGATGGTAGTCTTAGGTTCAAGTAGGATCACACTACATTCATTGATTGTTTTGACGTGGAGGGAGATTTTATTCTCACTCCTGAAGATTGTCAGGATGGGACAAAGCCTCAATCCGCTTCCCAGTTAAAGGAGGTCCCAAGACATGAGGATGTTGGGTTAGTTCCATATTTGAATGAAAACGCAGTCTTCACAGAGTCGAAGCCTATACAGAAGTTAGCCAAAGCCAGGCTCGGTAAAAAAAAATTGTGTCTAAGGAAGGATAAGGAGAAAATGAAGTTAGGGGTCGATGTTGGTATGGACAGGGTCAAGGGATTGGTGAGCGAAGCCCTCATGGGAAGGTTTACTGGAAAAATGTTAAAGGGGGGAAGTTGAAACTTTGGCTAAATGCAGGTTGGTACAAACTTGTGACATACATTCCTCGTTTCCATATCCTGCTAAGGGGTTGGATTTGTTTCAAGTTCAAGTGAGCGGAGGATTTAGATTGAATTCTCAAACATGATTGGTTGCGGGGTCTTTCCAACCTGGTACTTAAAAGGTGGAAATCGAGGTTCGATCAACAAAGGGAACCTACAATTATATAACATGTTTGGTCTCTTCTACCAAGGTTGCCACTTGATTTTTGGAGCAAATAAATGTTGAGGGACTTTGGAAGCCAGATTGGTTATTTTATTATAGTTAAAGATAATTTTTGGTCTCTAAGTGACAAGAAAATGGCTCGGATATTAGCCGAGGTGGATATTAGGGTAGGGGTCTTGGCCAAAGTAGAAATTATCAAAGGTGATTTGGTATTGGTTCAGACATTGGATTATAGGATGGTTCCCTTCCATTGTTCAAAATGTCGTGAGGTTGGGCACTTGTGGAAAGATTGTAGTGCACAAAGGCAAGGCTAGCAACCTAAGAAGAATATTTGGGTAAGAAAGATAGAGGCTAAAGAGGAAGTATCCACAAATATAGTTGCAGGAAATGTGCAAAAGGAATCGAAGGATGGTTGTTTCTCAACCTTTGTGGCTCAGTGTCAAGGTTTCCCTTCAAACCAACCTATGAAGGAGGTCTCCTCCTCAATGATATATACAGATGAAGGTTTAATAGGTAAGGGATTTCCTCCTCTTATTTTGAGTTTGAATATTTTTTTTTAAGATAGAGTGGATCTAGTATTTTCAACCCAAGGGGGGTTTCAAAACATTTTCCTTTCCTAATTATGTCAATGCCCTTGGATGTTGGCCATGAGCATACTATGCATGTGACTCAAATAGGGGCTCATAAGTTGAAAGGGGAGTTTCCCCCGGGCTTAGAAGCTTAGGACAACACCCAATCCAATTATGTCTTCCCCCCTTACCATCTACGTCCTAGAAAGACCAGTCTAGAAGATGAGGGTGGGGGGTTAGAGGGGGTTTAACGGAGGTAGCCTCAAAGCCTCATTTGATAGGGAGGAAGTCCTTAATGTTAAGTACCAAAGACCTGGATACAAAATACCACAATAGTACCAAAGATATCTGAATACAATCACCACACAAGATATATGGAACAATATAGAAAATCATCACTTTATTGTATCAAACCCTTATGGTAGGGAAACACCATACAATGGATCCTATTATGGAAGGGATCCTCTCCTGTTCACTTACCTCTTCGAAGGGGCATCCTCCTATTGAGTTACTGCTCCAAATACAATACTTCTCAACTTGTCTCATTATATTGCTTGAACCGCTTTATATAGTGCTACCACCCACCTATGAACATTCTAGAGGAGGAAACTTCTAGAAGTGGAACCTTCTAAGAAATCCTTTATGGATACCTAAAATTCCACCCCCCTTATGAAAGCGTTGTCCTCAACACTTTTTATGAGAGTGTACAACCATAAATGAGGGTCCCATGGATAAGTGTGGACCATAGTGCTGAAGTATACAAGAGAACCAAGGTCCCATGGAGAATTGAAATCCACCATGCTAAAGTAGTCCAATTGCTATTTTAAACTAGGGTTCCATGTCCAAGTGCTCATTTGAAATTCACATGGAAGATATCTGAACCCAATAACCAACTGAAAATAATGCTCCAAAGATTGACACCAGTCATGTGGATCCAAATAAGAAGATCCATCCACATAGTGGGAAAAGGTCGTAGCTGAATCTCGAAAGAATAATACCACTGTAGAATATGTAGGATGGAAATTGGTAATCATAACTGACTCCTGATTTGTTACATTGGTGTTATCTAGAAAAGGTGGAGTAGAGTCATCAAATAAAATATGAAAGTGGTTATCATCACATAAATGACAACTATCCATATACCAATCATCACAATCAGCCTAAAAATTACCAAGCAAATACTTCTTGATTATATTCATCTCCGATGTCCGCCATAAGATATCTCTCCTACAGGCTAGCCAAGGAATCTTGAATACTACGAAAACTGTCCCCGAGGCCATATGCAAACTCATGCAATGTGTCACACATTTGGGCTTTGAATGCTTCAACCATCTGTAGAATTTATTCGAAGGTTTGAGAGTGAATAACCATTGAAAACACCACATAAAATATACCAAAAGAAAGCTCTGCAAATTCTCTATCCAATGGGGCTGATCTGGTAGTAATCTAAGCACCATGTGAAAAGTTATGGACTCTGCAGTCCCGCCGTCGTCACGAAAACCCCCCAAAAATGGTTGATTTTGAATCAATGATATCTTCACTTTTGTAAAACCAATTCAAACAATTTATTTTTTGAACTTGGGTGAAATTGTGAGAGGAACTTATATATATAATTTGTTTGGGAAAATTATGCCCCAATTTCTACAAAAAATAGAAAAATTTCATGGTCATCTGCAGAAAAAACCCTGAAAAATAACAGATTTTAAAATGCCAATAACTTTACTTCCCAGACTCTATTTCAGATGATTTTTTTTTACTTAGGTATTTTTCTAAGAGGAACTCAGATCTAGAATCTGTTTCTACAAATTTTGCACATAAATATACATAAATCATCCATAATTTTGTGGCCCTCTTTTTCTTCTTCGAAAAAATCTACAAAAATAGAAAAACAATTGCCCACAATTCCTGCCAAAAAAAGTACCCTGATATCAATTGTTAAGTACCAAAGACCTTAATACAATCACCACACAAGATATATGGAACAATATAGAAAACCACTACTTTATTATATCAAACCCTTAGAGTAGGGCAACACCATACAATGGATTCTATTATGGAAGGGATCCTGTTCACTTGCCTCTTTGAGGGGGCATCCTTCTATTGAGCTACCGCTACAAATACAATACTTCTCAACTTGTCTCATTATATTTATTGAATCCCTTTATATAGTGCTACCACCCACCTATGAACGTGATAGAGGAGGAAATTTATAGAAGTGGAACCCTCTAAGAAATCCTCTTACATTTATTATATCTAACTACCATAGTGAGCCTTATTTAATATTATAGTGGACCTAGTCCACCTTACATTGAATGACCTCCACTATTATCACTATGGGTCCTCTTCCCCCCCCGCACTACCTTTTTGGATACATCGAAAGAGGTTAGGGAAGGGAGCAAATGACTATCAAAGGGGTCCTTAGAGAAGACAATTCTCAGAAGATCGTTCCATCATGATCACACTTTCCTTCAGCATTACAGGGTTTGGGGGTGCCCTAAAAAAAATGTTCTCTCTTTATAATCTTAATGTGATTTTTCTCCAAGAAATAATGTGCCTTGGGGAAAAAGTTGTTGAAACACTTTTCCATGTTGAAGGGGTGGAGGTTATGTTCCCTTGATGCGCAGGGGTTATCTAGCATTTTAGTGTATGGTTGGAATGACAATTTTGAGGCCTTTAATTCAGTGTGCATTTTTGTGGGTATTATTTTAGAGGGAAGGGATAAATGTATGGATCTGGTGTTCAATATAGTGAATCTATATGCTCCTTACAGTGAAATAAATCAATTTTGGGTGAACTTGAAAGGCCAAAAGGTATTTTTCAGAGGATAATGTGAACTTAGGTGGTGATTTGAATTGAACATTGAATGATACGGAATTATGGGGGGAAGTCTCAAGGTCTGACCCATTTGCAATTTACTTCAATAGAATATTTGAAGAGCTCAAGCTGGTAGATGTGGAACCTCACAAACTTGTCCCTACATGGTGAAATTCTAGAAGTAGTAGGGCAAAGATCTCAAAAAGACATGATCATTTAGAGGGTGTAGCTAAGAATGTGTTAGAGGGTGTAAGAAGGTATAAGTCTTGGGTAGGTATGGGTGGGCTCTTTGATCATTTACCTATCTTGTTACAGTTAGAGGTAAGAAACCAAAAATCTACTATTCCTTTCAAATTTAATCACACATGGTTAAATGAGGAAAGCTTTCAAAGTCTAGTCATGATTAGTTGTAAAATGTATGAGGAATCAAGTGGAGCCTTAGCTATGCAACAATTTTCAAGTAAAAAAGGTGGTAGCGGACTGAGCCAGTGAGAGATCAAAAGCTAACCTAAAAGAAATGAAGGAGGTTCAGGAAGTCATACATGACCCTTTTTACTAGAATTCAAGTGGGTTTTTTTTAGTCGAGGAGTTGAGGAGGTTGAAGGATCTCGAAGATAAAAAGAAAACCTTCCTAGAAATGGAGGGGGTAGAATGGAAGACTAAAATCCAGGCCATTTGGTTTGTAGAAGGTGACAACAAAACAAAGTTATTTCACAACTTTTCAACCCACATAAAGAACTTTAATACTATTTGGGAATTGGTGGGACCAAATGGTACTAGGGCTACTTCCTTCAATGACTTAGCCTCTACAAGTAAACATCACTTTCAAACTTTATTAAAGGAAAATGATGCATCCAATATAGGTGAAAACATGAAGGTGGTCAAATTGTTTCTGAGATTTTTTATGAGGATATGTTTCAACTATTGAAGCATTAGTTACAAAAGAGGAGTTAAAAGTGACCTTGGGCTCTTCCCCTAAGGAAAAACGTCCAGGCCTTGATGGTTGGATGGTCGAATTTTACCTTGGATTTTATGATTTCCTAGAGGACGAACTTTTGCAGGTGATTGAGGAAACAAGAAAGTCTGATAAATTCTTTGGTGCATTAAATGCAACCTTCTTAGCACTAATACCAAAAAAGAATGATCTTGTAAACTTTGGAGATTTCAGGCTAATCTCTCTTTGTAATCTTATCTATAATATTGCTTCGAAGATAATAGCTAACATAATGAATATCTCTCTCTCCAATGCTATTTCAGAGGAACAATTTGGATTTATTTTCAATAGACAAATCCATGATGTAGTTAGCACCGCTCAAGAGGGGTTACATTCAATAAAATTGGGAAAATAGTGTGCAGTGGTTCTGACAATTGATCTCTCGAAGGCGTATGAAAAAGTAAACTGGGTGTTTCTAAGATTGGTCCTTTTGTAAACATGCTTAAATATTCAATCAATTAACTAGATCACAGGTTGTCTGGAATCAACTAACTTTGCAGTTTCGATAAATGGCTCTCCCTTAGGTTTTTTCAAGGCCTCTAGAGGGCTCAGGAAAGGGTTCCATTTATCCCCTTTCTTATTTCTTTTAGTGGCAGAGGGTCTCAACAGGTTAATAAAAGAAGTCGTGAGAGAGGTATTCATCGGAGGCATCAAAGTTGCAGGAACCATAGTGGTTACGCATTTTTTATTTGTTGATGATGTTTTACTTTTTGGGAGATATATTTTGAGGGAAATGACTTGCTTTAAATCTTTACTAGATCTATTTTGGGAAGATTTGGGAATGGAAATCAACATGCATATGTCATGTTTATTTGTTAATGGGCTAAGTGGTCCAATGAAAAGAGGACTTGAATAGCTTTTTCCCATGAGGATTGAACCCTTGGACACATGACTTAAGTATCTAGGTTTTTACTTAAATCTTGATGACTATAAATTTGCAGATTGGATGTGGCTTGTTAAGAAGATTGAAGACATAATCAATTGTTGGTTTCATAGTTGGTTGTCCCCAGGAGGAACACTGGTGTTGGTAAAATCAGTTTTAGAAAACAATCATGTATATTGAATTTCTATTGCACACATTCCAAAAGTTATTTTAGAGAAGATTAGAAGAAAATGTTTTAATTTTCTTTGGTATGACAGAAGAATGGAGGAAGGGATATCACTTTTAAAGTGGACCAAGATAGCTATACCTAAGGATCTTGGAGGTTGGGGGCTAAAGAATGTGTTTGTGTTCAGTTAGGATTTAGCATCAAAGAGCCTTTGGAGACTCTTGTTCAATAAAGATATGTGGGGGAAAGTGATGAAGGCTAAGTACCTTCAAAATAAAGAACTAGAATAATGTATTAGACAAGAGAGAAATATTCTTAAAGAGGCTTCAAATGTCTTGAAAGGTTTGGTAAAAGCCTTTGATATATAGGCAACTGGGTGGCTTGGAAAATCAGGAAAGGCAATAAGTTGGTAATTAGGAAGGACCCCTGGATTGGTTGTAATGGAAATTACAGGCCTTTAGAATCTCTTCTTTTTTCACTTCATGATAAAGTTTTAACCATATTAGAATATGTTGCAACATATGTGGTTTTTGGTAGTGGGATACAAGGATGGAAATTTGCGGAGGATTTGGAGCTACAGGGTGATCAGACCATTGAATGGATCCAATATATTAATTTACTAAAACACAATGCCAATTGTTTATAGGACCGCGATGATGAATTAAAGTGGTCAAGGAACCAAGCTATAGGGGTGCTTATTGCAAAGCTATGTTATGCTTCTAAATTTACTGAAGAGCAGGGTGTAGTGAGACTGTAGTGGTAGAAAGCAGTGTGGAAATTAGTTTTCCCTCTAAAAATCATAATTTTTCTTTGGCTTGTGTTGGAAAATTAATGTGGGACAATGATCAGAAAAGGAATTGGATTGGACTTGGATGGTGTTATCTGTGTAAACAAGCAAGCAAAATTGTGGACCACTTATTTGTACTTAGTTTTTTTTCTAAGGCTGTTTGGATGGAGGTGCTTCAAATCTATAATTTGCAAGTTCAATGGGACAAACATTCCCTGCTAGAATCTTTGGAATCTTGGTTGTTAGACATATCTATTTCCTTTGTCAAAGCTCTACCTTGTTGTGTTTTGTGGGGAATTTGGCTTGACACTGGGAACAAGTCAATATTTGAAGGAAAATAAGCACTTTTAGGAAGGTCATCACATCAAATAAGACTTTCCTTTGGAGAAGGCAAGAAACCTCCCAAACAAATTGTTCCAATAATATTAAAGGATCCTAGGATTGATCGCACCAAGACCTGGGGCTTCTTCTATAGATCTTGTCAAGGCATCCTAGGGATCTGTGGATCTAGGGCCTTTACTCTTTTTGGATAATGCTCATTATTTCTCATTAAATTATGGTGTAGGTTTTGGTACTAAAAGTAGAGTTGAGCTCTATATACTTTGGATCTTACTTAAAATAACAATAAACCAACAAGTGAGAAGACTATAGGCCATAGGGGACTCGAAATTTCTGGTGGATTGGGCAATTGGGAAAAGACAAATTTAAAACTTGGTTTTGGAGCCGGTCGTGGAAAGGATTGTGGGTTTAAGGGCTCTTCTGAGGATATTTCCTTTGCTTGTATATATGGGAATTTTAATCACAAAGCAGACCAGTTATCCAAGGAAGCTCTTAGGTTGGAGGAAGGGGTCCTGAATGTGCAATAATATAAGGATTCAATCCCCTTGGCGGTGGAAGTTCTAACTCTCCTTTGAATTTTTTCTTAGTTGCTTGTGGTGTTTGGTGTTGGTTCATATATCTTGAGAATCATGGAAGGCCAGTTTTTAATTTTAAGGTTGTTGGTCAGTTTCGATGAAAGTCTTGAAATGTAGCCAATTTTATGGATGAAATGATGAATGCAATGTTTTAATGTAATTTTAGGTAGTTATGATGTTGTAGGTGGTGGACAGTCATGGTCTTTTGATCCGAAATGCTAGTAGAAGTGTATTTTGATTTATCTTATGAAATATCTAATGTATGGATTTTTTTCTTGGAAAAAAGAGTTTGGGGAAACTAATACTTAGGCATGTAAAAACGATTATTGTTCCAACTGAAGGCATGGACTAATAAGATTGAATTTAGTATTGTACGTCAGACTGGATAAGAAGTACCTATGAAGACTCTTACTATATCACATAAGTAAATCTAGAAGGGTAAAGGATCTGTGAATTATACACACACACACACACACACACACACACGTATGGTGAAACCCATTCTTACAATTAGATAAGAGACACAACAACCATCAAGGAACTAATAATTGTTTAATGACTTCAGATTATGTTAACAATATATAAAGAGAGGGGGGAGAGTTAAATATTCTTGGGAATACAATATTTTACACAAATTTTTATCACTTTGAATATTAAGTATAAGGATATGTATTATGTCAAAGTCATTTAAACTGATTTGAAACTCTATTGATCTCAACAATTTTTTTTCTCTAAATTTACATAAAATAAATTATAGTTAAAACTAAAATCTAGTGAATGATTTGAAACTCTATTGACCTCACTAGTGAGATTTGTCATTTTCTCACACCATTGTATCGAATTTATGTGATTGCACTATTTAGCACCGAGCAATTGCACATGAACTGCCACGTTGCACCAATGCCAATAATTGTAATTGGTTCTCTTGGAATTATAACCGTAGTTTGTATTGTAGTGCTT
>JASDQU010014362.1:67851-82923 GCA_032191745.1 Picea mariana
AAACTCTATTGACCTCACTAGTGAGATTTGTCATTTTCTCACACCATTGTATCGAATTTATGTGATTGCACTATTTAGCACCGAGCAATTGCACATGAACTGCCACGTTGCACCAATGCCAATAATTGTAATTGGTTCTCTTGGAATTATAACCGTAGTTTGTATTGTAGTGCTTGATGTAGCTAAAATCCTTGTGTTGTCAATAGGGTTTCCGTTTAACAATGAAGATGGTGACATGTCACATTACTCACAAAGGTTTAATTTCCGTTGAGACACGAATAAGTGATTTGAGCTAGGTGCAAGTCTTGGGTGTATTTGATAGATCATGATAACTTAGTCAAATAAAAGTTCTTGTGATAATTGGTTTTCTTCTCGAACATTGTTTCACTTATGTTAAGTACATTTCTTGTGGTGCATGACCTCTTTAAACCAATGTCATACCTTTGGATCATTTGCAATGCTTCTCTTGAGTTTAAAGGGAGCACTTACAAACTATTTTATTGTATACTTTGTTTTTTATGTCTTGGCTTGTTAACTTTTTAAAGCCAATGTTTAGGGAGGTAGGGAAGTAGTTATGGTGAATCTGACTTGTATGATTATAAGCATTTACATTATTTGTATTTTTAGTATTTATAAACACTTTTGTTTTTTTGTATGTGGAGCAATGAATCCCATGTTGCATCATTTTCTCAATATTATCACCTAAATATATCTTCCTAAAATTGAATATAAATCTCTACCATAAAAATTCGTATTTTTTACCAATTCACGTTACCCATGTTATACATCTATTTTATTACGCAATTATTTCAAGGAAATAATAATTATTTAATGACTTTTACTTATTTATGTATATACTTGTCTAGGTAACATATCCCGGGGAAAACCCTTGGGGCACTTTCCCTCATTCCAAAGATGGTACCCCGAGTAAAACCTAGATTGTTTAGGACACACGACCAAATTAACAACATGACTAAAAGCCATTACAAAATATATACTCATTAAAACCTCAACATATCACTTGAAAAAATTAAACCTCAACAAAAAAAGATAACACTCCTCATCTAACCATGTAAACTATACCCAATTAACCATCTATATATATTAAATATAATTATAATTAAAATATTTTACATAAACTTTTGTTAAATTTAAAAATATATCTTTATCAAAATTATTTACATCCAATTCAATCTTGAAACTCTAATGGATAATTTGAAACTGTGTCAACTTCACCAATGAAATCCATGCTTTGCTCACACCATTAATTCAAATTATTCATGTTTACATCTACCTCATTACACACACTTATTTCAAGGATTTAATATTTATTTAATGATTTTTTATTATTTTAATTATATATGAAATAATAGAATATTGTGGAAGTTACAATATTTTATATAAATTTTTATTTCTTAAAAAACAAATATAAAAATATTTATTATATCAAAGTTATTTAAATTTTATATTCAAATTCATTTTTTAAAATATATTTTATTTTTAAAATTTACATAAAATAAACTATTATTAAAGTGAAATTATAATTTGAAACTTTGTCAACCTTATCTATGAAATTTATCATTGAATTCAAACACATTTATAATATTTTATAAATAAATACTTTAATGCCCATGCTATCATATTTTATAATAAATACTTTAATGCCCATAGAGATAGTTACTAGACTTCTTGACATCAATGAGGGTTTTATAGTTGCTACGGGGCAGGGGGCTCTACATGACATGTTGCCTTGGTCCAAATTGAGTTGATACTCACGGTTGTAAGTTGTTTCAAATATCTGCCACACAATAGAGCGTGGTTAATATTTAATACTAAAAGTGTGATTTGTCGTAATATTAATGTTTAAGTGGTGTGTTATAACCTTATAATTTATAGGATCAATTGTTGATTGTAATTTTGTTTCTTTAGTGTTTTTGACTTGTAGATATTGCTGCATTCTACAAAAGAAAAGAAAAAAAATAAAAGAAATAAAAAAAAAAAGAGAAAAAAAAAGAAATGGGAAAAATAAAAAGAGGGTATAGGAGAAAAAGGATAAACTCCCATGAATTGATAATGACTTGATCCATACAGTGTAAACATGACCAAGTCTTTTAAATTTAAGTATTTAGGATTAGTGAATAAGCTTGGCTATACTGTCTAATCTTAGCCAAGTAATTTAGGTTAGCTAGTGAATGAATTTGATCAAACAGTCTAAACTTGATCAAATAACCTCAGGGTAGAGTATTTTCTTAGCCCAACAGTTTAAGCTGGGCTGAAGGTGCAAATGAGTAGGTTAGTACATATGTTAGTTAGTTTCTTTTCAATAAAATGTGTAAGATGATCGATGATAAATGCAGGATTTTGATGGTGAAATGTTTTTTCTAACCCCATGGTGACAAAGGTAAGGGGGGTAGTGCGCAAAACCCATAAAAAGGTCATTAAGCTAAGTTTGGCCTCATATATTGAAACGCGCCCTAGAGATTAAAGCTCGGGCCTAGATCTACGACTAAGTGGTTGGCGCCCAGATCTACGGTCCTGATGAGTTTTTGGACCCCCCCGACCGTTTGAACTTTAACGGTGGGAGGGGGTCCGAAAAGGTGATTAAAGTGTGCGCTCAAATCTATGGTCATCCTCAGCGCGCAATTGGATGGTCCACAGGAGATTCCGGACCCCCCCGACCGTTCTACCTTTAACGGTGGGGGGTGGTGGGGGGGGTCCGACATGATGTTTAAATAACGTGCTCGAAACAACGACTGATCTAGCTTTGCTCAGATCAACGGTCAACAAGGGATCTCAGACCCCCCCAACCTTTCTACCTTTAACAACGGGGGGGTGTCCGGAATGAAGCAACGTCCAGGCGGGCCCCATCCCTACGTGGCATCTTCTCATTGCATCTTACCTCCCCTCTCCAAACATTTACCGCCTACCATTTTTCCAACTCACCACCATCATCTCGAGATGTCACATCCCAAAACCACCCTTTGCAAGTTCCATGTCATGACCCCGTCAGCATGTCCCATCCATCTAACCGTTACAGGTCATATATTTTCGTTCATCCCTTAATCATCATTCTGCACGTCAACCAGATACACACGTCAGAGGTCTTTCACCCTACCCTCTCACGCTCTAAAGAACCCGTTAACCATTTATTACTGGCCACATACCCGTTGTTCACCTGACTTGTCCTTCTTCGCCCAATGGACACCCGTTCACTAAATCCCAACCCCGTTTCGGTCATTCGCGTTGCATTCATACTCCATGCCTATCAAAGACTCATTCTCCTTCACCTCTACAACATCTCGTCCAGCCTTAGCTTTCACCTACTAATGTGTGCTCAGTGTGCAGGTACTGGTGGAAATCAATGGCACCCAAAAGTAAAAAATCAAATGTGGAGGAAAATCCTTTTCTCCCACCTCCTGTCGATCTTGACTGGATCCCATTAGCAGACACAGACTATTTAATCTCAAAAACCAGGTCCGAATTCGACTTTGCTGAGCTACAATCATGGTTCAAATATACCTTCATCGATCAAAGTGATGAAATCGGGCTCTGACAGTCAAGTCTCCCTCTGTATCTTTTCCCCCAAGTCTATCACTTTCCTGAATTAGCTTTCAAATGGAAAGCGCACTACCTCCCTGATTAGAGAACCAAAGTATCTTCGTCTGGAGAAAACCTTTTTCTTATTACTCCCGATGCCATCGATCAAATGATGTAGGTACCCAGAGCCGAACCCCGTTCTCCCCTCACAATTGAAATTCTAACATAAATGTATCAGAACCTATCATTTCCCCAAAGAGCACAAATATTTGAGTTGTTCCTTTCACAAGATGCCCAATTCCCTAAGAATAATCCTCCCTATCATTCTTCCATGTTTTCCGAAAAGGGAAATCAGATTATCTCAATACTTTGTTGTTTGCTCGGTTACTTCTCAGATGAATGGGTGGATGAACCTATCCTAGGTTTCCTGTCTATTTTCTCTGCTGAAGAGAAAGTGGCCACCCAGTTTGATTACAACGGTTTTTTGGCTGAGAACCTGCACGAGCAACTGACAAATTTCCCTATAGAAGGCATGTTTCAGTATTCTTCAATACTGGCCTACATGTTTATGTTCTATCAAGCAGACAAATTTTCCTTTCTCATGCAGAAGATGGACAAAGACAGAAAACCGCAAGCAGTAACTCTATGGATGTCGCTGCTCAGAAGAAACTCCACTGAGTTTAGTTTCAAACAATTCATTGAGTTGTTTTATCACCTAGTGGTAGGCATGCTCAGTGGAGGACCAAAACTGAGGATAAACGAGGAGATCCAAAGAGTTCTGCACCTTTCGGATCTTGCAAACACTGGGGACTAATTCCTATACCAGAATCACATGGAGATCAGAGTGTATGGGTGTGAACTAGCTCCATATAAATTGCCCAAGTATGTGCCTATTCGAATATTTACACTAGAGTATATTCGTCAGATGATAAATTTAGATGACATTCATTTTGTGTCTCTAAAGAAAAAACAACAGATGAGGATTAAAGGGCAAATAGGACCGTTTATCTGCAACAGTCGAGCCATTGGGGAAGAGGCAGATAAACTATTAAAGGAAATGAAATTCAACACCAGTTTCATTTGGCGTTATGATCCGAGTGGGATCATTGTAGAGATGAGATCCAAAAACAAAAGTTCACCTTATGCTCACACCCTCAAACTAGAAATTGAAAAGTATGTGAACCAGAGAGAGTGGGAGGCAAATACTCTGGTAGACACTGAACAACAGGAAGCCCCTTTAGTCTCTTTTTAAGAGACTACCACTCCACAGATACCAAAGGAAAAAAGGCCAAGAAAGGATTCCTCTCCTTCAATCACTGAGGTATCAGCAGAATATTTTCAGGTATATAGAAAAAAACCTGAAACCACTCATGTTATTCACAAGTCTGGTGAGGAAGAGCCTTACTCTGCCAAACTGTTTGAAGGAAAACATCAAGTGGTGTCCACTCCTTCTTCAAAGAAGCAGAAGGGTATAACTGTGACCACCCAAACTCCACAAGGATCTGCACCTCTGAGTATTTTTGAAAAATATGACATGATTAAAAAGAAGAACCAGATGCTGACTAACAACATCTATGCTCAGTTTTGGAAGCAAACCTCCACAACACAACATAGACTGTTGTCAGCCTTTGACACAGAGAAAGGAAGAATGCATCTAGCATTTCTGCAAGCACAGGTGGGTCAACCCAAAGAGATCACTGACTACAAGAGGTCAATTATTTTTTTTGACACCAAACAACTCCATCCAGTTGACCAGATGGATTTGCATAGACAGACTGGGGGAATGGTTTTCTCCACTTTGGCACATGCTTCCTCTACGGTAGCTAAGTTACAGGTATCTTTAAACAATGTTCAAACCCAATTGAAGTTGGTGCTCAAGATTGGGTATGATCCCTCAAATGTAAAAGCAACAGAGGAGATGATAAAGAAAAAGAATGCTGACATTGCATCTCTAAGAAAACAACTGAAATTGACACCAAGAGAGGATTCACAAGCTAAAGAAATAGCTGAAGTAGAAGATGAGAAAGAGGAATGGCTGAAGCTAATCATGCAGTAGAACGCACAGATAAAGGAAATGGAGGCAAAATTAGAAAGGTTATTGAAAGAGAAGGAGCAATCAACCCCGATAGAATTTATTCCATTGAGTGCAGTTCCCCTGGCAGAAGTCAGTACAATAGTTGTGCCAACGACCACTACAGTGGAAATTCCATCGACAACTCCATTGACAACATTGAAAATGATTGTGGAGTTAGCAAAGTCCATGGAGGAGATGACTCTGCAAGAAACAGAGATCCATAGGCTGAAAATGGAGGTTGAAAGTCTTCGAGAACTCAAGTCTTCCTTCCAAACAAGATACAATGTTGAGAGACAAGCATCGGAGAAGCTTAAGAAGGAAATACAACAGCTCCAGAAACAAACAGTGGCAGGAAAGACATTAGCAGAGGCTAAGGAAAATATCTGGATAGACATCTCTAATTCCATAAACGAGATTTGGCCCATGGTGCAAATCATGTTTGAACAACATGATCTGATGCTAAAGAGTAGGTAGGCCATTGATAGGATAAGAAGAGAACTGGATGAAATGCCCTCGGCAGCCAACGAGATCATCAAGTTTTTGAATTCAAAAACCAAGGAAGAGCTTGAAGTAATAAAGGTTGAAGACAGAACAGAGACTATCCTTGAAGTAAAAAGAGTGTTGACTAAAAGAGGATTAATGTTGCAGTTGGAGGAGAAAGCTCAAAACATCGACATTGGAGTTCAGAGATTGTTTAACAAGCTTGAAGCCTTATAAAAAAAGGGCCTTCCTGGTCTACTTGTCCTAAATGATAAATTAATGACTTTATCTGATTATAAGCAAAAGATTGTCACCATGGCCAAAGACAGTTCCAAGTTTTCAGGGATACAGGGCAGCATCACGGGAAAAGCGTTCTTGGAGACTTTGCAGCCTGACCTCAACATACAACACAAAATCAAGTACATTTCCTCACCAAGCCGACTTTTGCTAAGTACACCGAGATGGATGAAATCTACTGCAGGCTATTGAAAGTTACCATCCCAAGCACACAAAGATGGGATGAGCTGTGCGAATTGATTGAGTAAAGGTAAAAGTCTCGTCCAACTCAACGTCTAGCTCAGTGAAAGTCATCTGAATGACTCATCAACGGTCTTCCCCGAAATCAACATGAGAGATTCGACACATCATCATCAATTACTATATTTATGCATCTTGTTAGCTATATTAGTTAGACTCAGACTCTGCCACGTCGTGATCATTAATGACAGGGTCGTTTGTAACTTCGATTATAAATATTTCAAACTTAGAAGTACTGGGGGTTGATCTTTACGCCCAAGCAAGCTGTAATCGCTGTAATTTTTATCAAGAGGTTATTCCAGTAATACAAAGAGATGTTTCACAGAATTCTTACGTGTTGGTTGTTGGTGAAGTTTCCTCTGTCTTCGTAAAAAGTTTTTCTTTCTTAGTTATCATGTTGTTTTTTCTAAATCTAATCTTTAAAATAAGTTAAAGTTGCAAAATTTTCCATTGTGTACTCTGTTCTTAATCCTTTATAGATTTAAATGTTTTTCTTCTAATGTTATAACAAAGAAATTCTTAAATGCTTTTTTGTTCTAATTGATATCTCACCTTTTTCGGCAATACACCATTTTATTCCTAAAGAATCCAGCATTAGCACTATCTCACCCTGTAAAACGAATCTTATAAAAACTCTCTTTGACCTCCATCTTTTTAAAACAGACCCCATAGCCCAATGGAAGCATAAGTGATATTCAACCATTTCATTTAAAAACAATACAAACAACTCGGTTATATTCTTTTTAACTAGCCTAAAATCTTGAAAGTCCAAACAAATCTAAAACTTACAGAGAGATCCCTCTCTAAAACTGGTAGGGCGAGCTCCTAGTTTCGAAGTGGTTGGTTAAGGTTACCTCTGATAGATTTCTTCTTATCTCACAACAACCTCTAGGAATTTACAGAGTGATAACATAAATGGTGACCATACTGGGGAAGAACTGAACAAATTTTCCAACCCTTGTTTTCTTTCCCCTAGACAAAGACAACTTTATTTCTGGAAGAATCACAAACCCTAAATATTATCTAGAAATAATGTTCAGAGGTTGTTAAAGTTTGCATATAAATAGTTAGAATCTCCAAAAAGAAGAATAAAATCAACAGTTTTGGCTCCCAAAATAATTTTTACTAGATCTCATCCTGACCCAGAACCTACAATAGTAATAGATAATCCCAAAAGACTACTTAGGAAGAAAAATATTGTAGATATTTCAATGAGTAACAACCCACTTCCAAGGCCCCTTTCCATCCCGTAAAAGTTAGTTGTTCATCCAGACCTTGAGGCTAATATACCCTTTCAAACAAATCTTTTTAGGACAAAATCTTATAGTTTTGTCAATAAAACGGTCTTAGATCAAATCGTCTTTCGACCTAGGACCCCTGAAATACTCTCTCCTAGAGCTGAAGTTGATCAACGTTTTCACCTCGAGACTGATAAGCTCGAATACCTAGTTGCGAATCTTGGTCAAGCCTTAGACAAACTCCATCTTCAACAGTTCGTCGAACTTCCTGTTTTAACTATTGTTGCAGTTTTTGCTAAACCTAAACCAGGTCACTCCATTCCTCCAATCCCTTCATCTTCTATAGATTCAGTCATTACTTCTCTTGTCACACAGGTTGTTGTTCATCCTCCTCCACCAATCATGGCAGAAAGATATGATCCATTGGTATTGGTTGCTTCTTTACATGACATGCCTCAAGATTATCAAACCAGACTCCTGCAGTTTGATAGTATTGGTCCCTTGAATGCACAACAACATGTTGACAAAATAAACGATTGCTTTGACCTGCAGGAATTAGATGAAGCTGATGTGCAGATGAGATTATTTGCACAAAGTCTGACAGGAGAAGTTAAAAAGTGGTTGAAAACCTTACGTGCTGCTACCATTACTGATATTGCTGTCTTTCATCAAACCTTCCTTGACAAGTGAGAGGTAAAGAAAAATCCTCTCCAGATTCTGTCAGACTATGAGAAAATCAGAAGGAACCAAGGAGAGACAATGTAGGATTACTGCACTCGTTTCAACAATCTATACAATGCTATCCCTGCTGATATCAAACCACCACAAGGTTTGGAATTAATAAAATTCCTTGATGGCTTTGACGATGACATGTCATATCAATTGAGGGAAAGAAACACAAAAACTCTGGAAGACATGCAAATAAGTGCCGTCAGTGTGGAAGCAAATATTTTGGCCAAAAGGGCCAGGCAGAGAACATAAAAGAGGGTCACCTTTAAAGAAGAACCTTCTACTTCCTCATCAGATGCCAAATTAGTTTCTCTTGCCAGAGCTAAGGAGAAAATGACGGAGAGACTCACCATAATTGACAGGAACCCACCTAGGGAGAACCAAGCTGCCCCTCAAATTAGAAACCCAAACTTCAGAATAAATCCACCTCAGATTAGGCAGAGGGATCCTAGAGATCAAAGGGAACAAAGGGGACCTGATCAACAGATTAGACCACCTCTCCAGAAAAATTATGCCGATGATGGGGAGGAAGTAATTGAGGAGTTTGATGACACTCACATAAACCTAATGGGTGATCATGATCACGATCATGAATCCATTTTTCTCACCCAGGAAGAGCATGAAATCTTTCTCCTTTCACAAACAAAGGTAAATGAGGAAGCTGAGAAAACAGAACAACAAGCCTTCAATAACACTATAATGGAGGTTCACAGGTAGTATAACTTGAGAATAAAGAAGGCTAACAAGAACTCTCCAAAGAAGGCTACTGAAACCAAGAAAACCTCAGAAAACCCTCCCAAGAAAGTCCCTGGGCAGATGATGCTGAATCTCCTGCGCAAAAGACTCCAGAAATTCTTAAAAGAATAAGTCGGACTGAAGTTTCATAAACCATTCAAACAGGTGCACCTGGCCACAGAGATTCTATCGATAAATCATAAGTACCAAACTTAAACAAAACCATCGCTCCTTTCAGCCTTGAAGGGGAACTAGCAAAATTAAAGATTCCCATTCCCCTCTCCGAGCTGATGAACAAGAACGCTTACAGGTCTTAGGTGATAAAACATTTAAGCATCGAACCTGAGATAGGTACCAAAGCCTTGAATGTTGGATCTGTACACCACTCTGACACAACAAACCTTGCCAATGATCAAACTGAGCTCCTGTTTGGTCCTGAAGTTGATGGTCAAACTGATAATGGTGTCGTGGCCCCTTTTTACATCAGCCTAAACATCCACGATCTGATATTACACAACACTATTATAGATTTGAGTGCCTCTCACAACCTAATGCCCAAATCCATGATGGAAAATTTGGGACTCGAGGTCACCAGACCCTACAAAGATTTGCATTCTTTCGACTCCAGTAAAGTCAAATGTATAGGCTTGATTAAAGACTTATGCATCACCTTGGCTCAAATCCCAGCGAAAAGTATGGTGATGGATATCATCGTTGCAGATATTCCCCCCAAGTATGGTATGTTGCTATCAAGGTCTTGGGGAGCTAAATTGAGAGGAACCTTGTAGCTAGATATGTCTTACGCCACCATTCCAGTTTTCGGACAACAGAGAAGACTTTACAGGGAAACACTAATGAAGTATATGGTCAGTAGCCAGGAAAAGCCACACAATTACCCACTATACTCCGCACACTCTGATCTGGACTCTTTTATTCTATACAACAATGGTGACTTTGAAGAACAAATCACACAACTAGAGGATGATGGACCTGATCTGAAGGATGATAAAGCAGTTGTTGAATTAAGAAACCCCATGATTGAAGAGAAAGAGGAGTTGCCAATAGAATTCTGGAGCATGGACTTTGATGGTGCTGTGAGTAAAGAAGAAGCTGGAGTTGGAGTTTGGGTGCATAACCACATATCAAAGTGTTCCAAGAATCATTCCTACAAACTGAACTTCCAATGTACTAACAACATAGCCGAGTACGAGGCCTTAATGCTCAGCCTGAAATTATTGAAGAAAGTTGGTGCTAAGCAAATAATGGTAAGGGGTGATTCTGAATTGATTATCAAGCAAATCAAAGGTGAGTATGCAACAAAACATCCCTGAATTAGAGCCTATAGGAATGCTGTTTTGGATGCTCTTCAATGCTTTACTGAGATTGACTTGCAAGTAATGCCTAGGGGACAAAATATACTTGTAGATGGGCTAGCTACGTCAGCAACTACCTGTAAAATCCCTTTTCGTCCCACTCACAATTACACAGTGGAGGTGAAATGCAGACCAACCATTCCTAACAACATCAGATATTGGCAGGTATTTGGAAATGACAATCAAATCGAAGATTTTCTGCAATGTAAGAATGATTTCGAATGCACAAACATAGATTTAGGAAATGATGATGAATTTCTAAATAAATCTATTTTTGAGAATGGTAGTGTAAATAAAATAGATGCTGAAGAATTCAATGAAAATGATGTAGATTCTGATATTCTGCAGTTGAAAAATAATGTGTTACCTAGAGGTTTAGTTCCATTGGAAGACTTGTTTGATTTTAATGATGTAGCCAGTCAATAAAAAATTGAAGCTAGTGGTAAAGAGGTTGAAGAGTACAACATAGGAACAAAAGAAAACCCCAAAATAATAAAACTGTTTAAATCCTTGCCACCAGAGAAAAAAAACAAATACATTGAAATTTTTAAGGAATATATAGACGTTTTTTCCTGGGGCTATGATGACTTAAAATCCTATGACACAAGTATCATACAACATTGGATTCCCATAAAAGAAGAACACAAACCTTTCAGACATAAACTTAGGAGAATTAATCCCAAGTTGCTTCCCCTGATAGAGAAAGAAATAAAAAGGATGTATGATGCAAAGATTATAGTCCCCTTGAGATTTTCCAAATGGGTTTCTAACCTAGTTCCGACCAGGAAGAAAACTGGCGAGATCAGACTCTGTATAGATTTCAGAAATATGAACAAAGTCTCCCTCAAAGACAATTACCCTTTGTCCAAATGGACAATATTTTACAAAAGGTGGTCGGATCTCCTTACTAGATGGTTTCTCTAGCTACAACCAAGTTCTGGTCCATCCAGAAGATCAAGAGAAGACATCTTTTACCACACCGTGGGGAACCTTCATGTATGTGAAGATGCCTTTTGGTTTGATGAACGCTGGGGCTACTTTTCAAAGAGCAATGGATATTTCTTTTGTGGACAAGACTGGGAGATTTATAGTCATTTATCTGGATGATGTAACTGTTTACTCCAAATCTGACGAGGAACACTTGCTCCACCTCAGACCTGTATTTGAGAAGTGCAGGAAATTTGGGATTTCATTGAATCCTAAGAAAATCCTTTTCAGGTTAGAGGAAGGTAAACTAATGGGACACATAATCTCAAAAGATGGAATTAAAATAGATCCCAGTAGGATAGAAACTATCCAGAAGGTGGAACACCCTAGGAATATCAAAGAACTGCAATCTTTCATTGGAAAAATAAATTTCCTTAGAATATTCATACCAAACTTGGCTGAACTTCTCAGGAATATCACTAATATGTTGAAAAAGGACACAAAAAACAAATGGAACGCCGAGTCCAAACAATCATTTTAGCAGGTGAAACATGCTCTCACCCAAGCCCCAGTTTTGATTAGCCCAGATTATACTAAAGACTTTTATCTTTTCTCCTTCGCATCTGAGCACACTATAGCAGTGATATTGTTCCCGAAAAATAGTGAAGGGTACGAGCAACCCATAGCTTTTTTCAGCAAAGATTTAAGAGACACAACATTGAATTATAACATTATGGAGAAACAAGCCTTCACTCTAATAAAGGCTATAAAATATTTTAGGGTCTATATTCTCCACTCTCACACAATTTCATATATCCCAAACACAGTGGTTAAGGATATCCTGACCTAGGATAATCTGGCTGATAGAAGAGAAAAATGGATTGCGGTTATTCTGGAATACGACATTGAAATAAAACCTACTAAACAGATCAAAGGACAGGGTTTGGCCAAACTAATGGCTGAGTCTAATTTTCATGCTTTAGATATTAATTTTTTGGCTGCAGTAGATAGATCGGAAGAGAAGGCGACTCCAAACATAAAAGAGGCATTCTTAAACTCCCCTTGGTACGTAGACCTCATCTTTGTACTCCACAATTTACAGGCTCCTCCAGGTTTGACTAAGACCAAAGCTAGATTTATTAAATTGAAAGTATTGAAATTTTGTATTTTGGAAAGCAATCTCTATTGGAAAGATCCTGGTGGTATCTTGCTTAATTGCTTGTTAAAAGATGAAGCTGACAAAGTTCTTCAAGATTTTCATGCAGAAGACTGTGATGGGCACCTGAGATGGAACACCACAACTAACAAGATTCTGAGAGTTGGTTTTAACTGACCTACTCTATTTGCTGACGTCCACCAGAAGGTTACTTCTTTCCATAAGTGTCATATTTTTGAAGGTAAAAGGAAGCTTCTGCCACTACCTATGAAACCCATCTCTATTGAATCTCATTTCCAACAATGGGGGCTAGACTTCATTGGTGAAATAAATCCACCCTCTTCGGGCCAACAAAAATGGATCATCATGACCATAGACTACTTCACCAAGTGGATCAAGGCTGTACCATGCAGGCAAGATACTGACTCTGTCATCATCAAGTTTTTAGAAACTAACATTTTGTCTCGTTTTGGATGCCCCAGAAAAATCATATCTGACAATGCAGCGGCTTTCAGATCCAAAAGGCTCATAGATTTTTGTAATCAATATCATATTACTTTGGGACATTCGACGACTTATTATCCACAAGGAAATGGGCTAGCTGAGTCTTCTAACAAAATTCTGGTGAACATTCTCAGAAAGACACTACAAAACAAGAAATCATGGCATAATAAGTTGGTTTTCGCACTCTGGGCTGACAGAATAAGCACCAAAAGAGCGATTGGTATGTCTCCATACCAGTTGGTGTATAGCACCGAGGCAGTTTTTCCCCTTTCATTAGGAGTTCCAATCATGAAACTATTGCAGGAAACACAAGAAGAACCAAATGATGTCCAGTGAAGGATAAATCAAATGATCCACCTAATGCAATTTAGAGAAGAAGTTTACAACAGAACTCAGATGGTCCAGTAAAAATTAAAAAGATTTATGACAAGAGAACCAAAGAGGATAAATTTGAATTGGGTGATCTAGTTTTGAGATGGGGCTCTAGAAATGAAGATAAAGGTAAACATGGAAAGTTCTATAGCTTGTGGAAGGGTCCTTACATCATTCAGGCTTTAGAGGAAATAATGCTTTTCTACTTGCTAATAGTGATGGATTATACCTGCCAGGGGGACCTGTAAATGGCAGGATGTTGAAGCATTACTTGCCACCTCAGTAGAGAGATCACCATTCCCTTCCATTGTACATATTGTTTCTTTTACAAATATTCTGTGTGTAGGTGATTTTGTTCAGATGTTTGAATCCCGCTGAGAAGGCCCTAAGACACTGAATAATGTCATCAAGATTTTCAAAATAAAGCAAGTCAGACAACAAAAGAAGCTCTATAGGAAATTTTTCAAGACAACAAGAAACAAGATTCTTGGAATCTCGCAAGGAGGATACCATCCCCAGGTGGAGCCACCGTTATAACACTATAATTTATAGGATCAACTGTTGATTGTAATTTTGTCCCTTTAGTGTTTTTGACTTGCAGTTATTGCTGCATTCTACAAAAGAAAAAGAAAAGAAAGAAACGAAAAGAAATGAGAAAAGAAAAGAAAAAAAGAGAAAAGAAAAGAAATGGGAAAAACAAAAAGAGGGCATAGGAGAAAAAGGATAAAACCCCATGAATTGATAATGACTTGATCCATACAGTGTAAACATGGCCAAGTCTTTTTAAATTTAAGTATTTAGGATTTGTGAATAAGCTTGGCTATAATGTCTAATCTTAGCCAAGTAATTTAGGTTAGCTAGTAAATAAATTTGAAAAAATAGTCTAAACTTGGTCAAATAACCTCAAGGTAGAGTATTTTCTTAGCCCAACAGTTTAAGCTGGGCTGAAGGTGAGAAGGAGTAGGTTAGGACATAGGTTAGTTAGTTTCTTTTCAATAAAATGTGTAAGATGATCGATGAAAAATGAAGGATTTTGATGGTGAAATGTTTTTTCTAGCCCCATGGTGACAAAGGTAAGGGGGGCAGTGCACAAAACCCATAAAAAGGTCATTAAGATAAGTTTGGCCTCATATATTGAAACACGTCCTAAAGATTAAAGCTCGGGCCTAGATCTATGACTAAGCGGTTGGCGCTCTGATCTATGGTCCTAATGAGTTTTCAGACCCCCCTGACTGTTCGAACATTAGTGGTGGGGGGTTCGAAAAGGTGATTAAAGTGTGCACTCAGATCTATGGTCATCCCATCAACGTGCAATTGGATGGTCCACAGGAGATTCCGGACCCCCCCAACTGTTCTACCTTTAATGGTGGGGGGGGGGGTCCGACATGATGTTTAAAGAATGCGCTTGAA
>JASDQU010014362.1:91559-102114 GCA_032191745.1 Picea mariana
AAACACAGAGACAAATATTTTCTGAGGAAACCCATACAGGGTAAAAACCTCTTTTTCTTTATATGATAAGTAATAATTACATTCTTTACATTATCATACATATGAGCACCAACTCATAATGAGGCTACAACCTCTATTTTGCAAGCTGCAACTTGCTAAGAGCACCAACTCTCTGTTTTCTCTAGCACCCATTAGAAGGAAGCACCAACTCCCTGGTTTCTCTAGCACCAACTAGAAGGAAGCACCAACTCCCTGGTTTCTCTAGCACCAACTCCCCGGTTTCTCCAACACCAACTAGAAGGAAGCACCAACTCCCTGGTTTCTCTAGCACCAACTAGAAGGAAGCACCAACTCCCTGAGTGTTTCTAGCACCAACTGGATGGAAGCACCAACTTCCAATCATACAGGCAACCAACCTGTATAATAGAGAACAATAGTTCTCCCTTACACCACCCTACCACCCTGGTTTCTCTGGCTGCAACCAGATGGAAGCTACAACTCCCTGTGTTCAAGCACCCACTTGAACCTCTGACGACAACAGTCCTCCCGAGCACCTCCCAACCACCCTGAAATATTAATTCTTTGTTACTCAAACTTATTACAGTGATATAATGTTCAACAATGGCTTACCAGACTCATCACTGTTTTGCTGCATTTTGTTACTCTATCTGCCTCATTGTCTTTCTGCACACATCACTTGCGCTGTCTGTTCTTCTGCCTTTTATGCTCTGTGCGCCATACCCATTCACTGCACATATCCTCTTCTGTTCAATTCAGCTGCTGCACTCTCCTTCTTCTTCACACATGAATCACCTTCACCAGCTACAACCACAACAAACTCCAGCAGCAACCGCAACCCTTCTCTTCTCTGTACTGTGTATATATTGCTTCTGTGCATCTCGTGCATGCAATGTTCGCAATGCCTCTGCATGCTGACTCCGCACCGTTATCCTCCACCTCTCGATTGCTCTGTCTGATCATCATCGTGACTCTTCAACTTCTCTGGTGGTTCGCCCCATGTGTCCAACATCACTGTATGTTATACTGAGATTCCTCAGCCTCTCTGGCAGTTTGAGACTCTTCGTCTTCTGTGTGACAGTCGAAATCACTTTCTTTGTTTCAGTTACAGGCCTCAATGCCCCATCCAGCTGTTAATCGCCTTCATGCACATCTTCATCCCTCTTGAATATTCTCATAGGCTCTTCACCTTCTCTGTCAATCATCCCCAAGTGTCTTCGAGTCCTCTGGCTGAAACCATCAGTGGTTTCTGGTAGTTATACTATGTCATGCTACAGTTTCCCTCTGATCTTGTTCAAATTCATCTGCGCCGTTGGATATGCAGCGAGCAAATTTGGACGGCCTGAATTTGTGCTCCTAGATCTACGGTTGGGATTGGATTCTGGAGCCCCCTTGCCATTCTACCTTTAAGCGAGGGGGGGGGGGGTCCGAAATTGGGCACGCATCTCTCGAGCGGCTAGGATTAGAGTGCCCAAATCAACGACGCTCAAGCGATTCTGAACCCTCCTTGCCTTTCTGCCTTTAATACGGGGGGGGGTCCAGAATGGTGGGGTATTGACGAAGGACCCCACTCCTGACATGTCACCTTTTGTATCGTTCTCCACCTGACCGTGCGACAAGGCTCATTCCCTTTAGCCCCTCTGATCAACACTTGATCTGACGGTTCAGATTACATCACAATTTCACATATCACGATATCGGGATTCCTGATGTCAATAATCTTTGACATGTCCAACTCTCGATCCCCGAAACTCCGACAAGGACTGGAATCAACGGTCCAGATTCAACCTTAATCTGACGACTCAGATTACATCACTATTTCACATATCGCGATATCGGGATTCCTAATGTTAATAATCTTTGACATGTCAAACTCTCGATCCTCGAAACTCCGACAAGGACTAGAATCAATGGTCCAGATTTGATCTTGATTCAACGGCTGCGATTTAAGTCGCGATTTTTCATATCACGAAATCAGGATTCCTGTTGCAATGTTTCTTTGACATTTCCAACACGCGATCCTCGAAACTCCGACATGGTGTAAGTCTGTTGACGTCACATGTGTTAAATAACTGCCACGTGTCACCCTGATTCGTGACTTACATGTGCTTGGCATGTTGAATCGGTCTGACACTTGTCATTACCTGGTTGTGCCACATGTTCCTAGCTGATGTGGTCTGCTGACGTGAGTCGGGTCGACGGTCTAGATCACATCTTGATCTGACGGTTCAGATTCAGTCGGGATTTCACACATCACAATTTCAGGATTCTTGATGTCAATATTCTTTGACATCTCCAACTTTCGATCCTCAAAACTCCGACAGGGAGTCGGATCAACGGTCCACATAATCCCCTGAGATGGACAGTTCTCCTACTTTCGGGATTTGTGAGCCCTCTACTCCTTGCACTTTTAAAGATCGTGCAGGTTTTCCTCGATCCAGCGGTGGTCAGACCCTGGACTTAGATTTGATGCCTGAGATCTATTCTCCTCTTTAGCGCCCTCTTCTTGTCTTTATTTAGATCTGACAGCCCTCATGCTGTCAGGAATTTTGGATGGGATCCAACGATCAGAAATGCTTCTCGGGCCTTCGATCATTTTGTCAATGTTGCATTGCCTTCGATCATTCGATCTTTCTGGACTTATCTTCTCTTTGCCTGTTGATCATCGCTGCTATACTCAAGCCATCATCACTATTGTACTTGCCAGCGTTGCCTTCGATCATTCGATGTTCCTGGACTTATATTCTATTTTCCTATTGATCATCGGTGCTGTACTCAAGCCATCATTACTGTTGTACTTTCCATCAATGACCAGCTTACGCTGCCTGTAAAACATACCAAACATCCTCTGCACTATCTCTTCTGATCTTATCGAGGTTGCTTTGCAGCTTCTTCCCAAAATACTTCTGGTGCCCGTCTGTTACATTCTTCCTGTATTCATGCCATCTTCATTGCTGTACTTGCCATCAATGACAACCTGTTAAACATTTCCAACAAGGATTGGGAGAAGAAATCAAAGAATATGTTATTGTTCAAAAGGTACGAAGATCTCTTCCTATGAGATTCAACCCTAAGATATCAGCACTAGAAGAAAGATCGGATCTAAACTCAATAAGCATGGATGAACTGCATGGAATCTTCACAGCATATGAGATGAGAACTGAATAGGAAAATCCAGATGTAAAAGAAGCATCCTTCAAAGCATCCAAACGATCAAAGCAAAAGAAAAAGGAATAACAAGAATATAGTAGCAACAATGACGTCTCGGAAGATGATGAAGAAGTGGCCAACTTCGTCAAAAGACTGAACAAGGGAACCAACGTTAAGTACAGAGGTAAGCTTCCTTTAATTTGTTTTAATTGTGATGGTATTGGTCATTTTGTTGACAAATGTCCTCATAAGAAAAAGAGAAATGATGAAGGTTACTCAAAAGGCAGACAAACATATAAAGGTAAAAGAACTACAAAGAAAGTTTTCAAGAAAAAATTTTGCACCAAAGAAGACATCTTATCATCAGATGAAGATGAAGTCAGTGACAATGAAACATGGAGAGTTATATTTATGGTAGTAGAAGACTCTGATAAAGAAGACTCCAAAGAAGAATATGAAGAAGCATATGAAGAAGAAATTGAAGAGGCAGAAGTTGACTTCCGAGAAGAATTAATGAGTGCCATAGAAGTTATCAGAAGAGAAAAGAAGAAAAAAAAGAAACTACAAGCAGAACTAGATAAGAAAAAAGACACTCAAGAACTAGAACAAATGATCACAAAATTGAAGGTTCAAATAGAAGAAGATAAGAGAATTGAAGAAGCACTCAAAGAACAACTAGAAGAAAAGGATAGGATCATTGGAAACCTGGAAGCAGAGATTATCACACTAAGAAAGGATATTCAAAAGAAAAATATGCAGAATAGCTCAAAAGTTCTGGATGACATTATCAACAGTCAAAAATCTTATCTTGACAAGTCTGGACTTGGATACAATCAGACAGAAAAGGGATCAAGCTCCAAAACAACAGAGCAAGAAACAAATCCAAAAATTTATGTAGAAACAATCAAAGGGGATAAAAAGATATACAAGGAAGATTACAGGGACACTCCTCCACCGAGAAGATTCAGATTTCATAATCAACAACAGATAGACAGGCCTCAAGAAGAAGAAGGATTCATAAGATCACCTCCTTTCATAAGATATTCAACTACCAGGTGTCAAACTATATTTTTTGGTTTATGTTATACATGTAATAATTTTGGACATAAAGCTGTAAATTGCAGAGCTAACAACAGGAACAATAACTACTTTGAGAGCCATACACAAAGGGGTTATTCAAGAATACCTAGTGAAACATAGAGAAGAAGTTACAATAGGTTTGAATCTTTGAGCACTGAAGTGGAATGTTTCAAATGTAACAATTTTGGACACATGGCCAAAAATTGCAGAATGACATTCCCTCCTAAAGAACCTCAACAGAGTCACAAACAAGAACCTCAGAAAATGACATTGATAAGAAAGCAAGATCATTATAGCAATGAAGAAAGCACAGTTTCTCTACAAGCTAAGCATAAGAAACGTGGTTGGTATGTTGACAGTGGATGTTCAAAACACATGACATGTGATAGAGACAAGTTTCTTACATTACGAAAGGGAAGAGATGGATCCGTCTCCTTTGGAAATGATGATTCATCCAAAATCATTGGAAAATGCACAGTCCGAATTGGGAACAAGTATGAAAAGGTATAAAATGTTCTACTAGTAGAAGATATGAAACATAATCTTTTAAGTGTGAGTCAAATGTGTGACCAAGGTCATAAAGTTACTTTCAATTCACAAAAGTGTGAGATAAGAAAAGAAGGTTCAGGGAAATTGGTCGCTACAGCTGCAAGAACTTCAAGCAACATATATGTGTTAAGCGAAATTGGAAATGAAAAGTGTTGTCTAGGAAAGGAAGATAAAAATTGGCTATGGCACAGAAGAATGGGTCATATGCATTTTGATAACCTTGTCAAAGTCAACAAAAGAGAAGCAGTCAGAGAAATTCCCTAGATCACGAAACCAACCAACACTTTGTGCAAGCATTGCCAACAAGGAAAGCAAATAAAGACCAGATTCAAATCAAAGGAATATTCAACAACAAAACCACTGGAAATTGTGCATACTGATCTAGTTGGACCAACTACAACAAAATGATTAAAAGGTGAGAGATACTTTATGTCATTAGTTGATGATTATACAAGAATGACTGCAGTTTGTTTTCTCAAGAACAAATTAGAAGCTTTTGAAAATTTCAAGATCTACAAGGAAATGGTTGAAAATGAGATGGATTCAAGAATCAAATGCTTAAGATCGGATAATGGAGGAGAATTCACCTCAAAGGAATTTATTAACTATTGCAGCAATCATGGAATAAAAAGGCAATTCTCCGTCGCTAGGACACCTCAACATAATGGAGTTGTTGAAAGAAAGAACATGACAGTGGAAGAAATGGCTCGATCAATGATAATAGCTTCAAAGTTGACAGATATTTTTTGGACGCAGGTAGTGCATACAACAGTTCACATTCAAAACAAAGTAATTCTCATAAACAACACTGATAAAACTCCCTACGAGCTATGGAAAGGAAGACCAACAAATGTGAAGCACTTCAGAGTTTTTGGAAGCAAATGCTACATCAAAAGAGAAGATGGTAGAATGGGAAAGTTTGACTCTCGTGTGGACAAATGAATACTTGTTGGTTACTCAAGTAAAAGAAAAGTATACAAGTGTTACAATCTAAGATTAAACAAAGTTGTGGAAAGCATCAATGTAACAATTGATGAAACAGGCAGACCAGAATCAAAGAAAGAAGAAAACAAATCAATGGAACAACTTTTTGAAGAAGAAGATGAAAAAGAAGAAGAAGAGGAAGATGAAGATGAAGAGAATCCAACAGAAGTAGAAGAGAAAGTTCAACAAGTATCTCCAAATACACCTAGAAAACGAGTACAAAAGAATCATCCTTCAGATCAGATTATTGGAAACAAAGATGCAGGAGTTGAGACTAGAAGAAAAATCCATTCACCAGAACAAACACACCTAGCACTCTTATCTACAATTGAACCAAACTATTTTGAAGAAGCCAACAAGGATGAATTTTTGAATAAGGCCATGGATGAATAATTGGATCAAATAGAGAAAAATGACACTTGGGAATTGGTTCCAAGACCAAAGAATAAGAATGTGATCGACAAAAAATGGGTTTTCAAGAATAAATTGAATGAAGATGGACAACTTACAAGGAACAAAGCTAGATTGGTATGTAAATGATATGCACAGATTGAAAGAATCAACTTTGAAGAGACATTTTCCCCAGTTGCCAGAATGGAAGCAATCCATTTGCTTTTAGCTTATGCATGCTCCAAAAATGTTAAAGTATATCAGATGGACGTAAAATCAGCTTTTCTGAATGGGGAACTTGAACAAGAAGTCTACATTGAACAACCAGAAGAATTTCAGTTGTTAGAGAACACAAACTATGTGTGTAAATTAAAGAAGGCCCTGCATGGTCTAAAATAGGCTCCTAGAGCATGGTACTCTAGATTGGATAAGTATCTGCAACAAGCAGGGTTCAGAAAAGGAAGTGCAGACAACAACCTTTACATCAAGGTAAGTCAAGGCAATATTTTATTAATTGAAGTTTATGTTGATGATATTATTTTTGGTAGTGCTGATGACAGGTTAAGCCAAAAATTTGCAAAAGACATGTAGAATGAATTTGAAATGTTGTTACTTGGAGAACTATCCTTCTTTCTGGGACTTTAGATACGTCAAAGCAACCAAGGAATTTTTATTTCTCAAACTAAGTATATAAGAGAAATGATAAAGAGGTTCGGAATGGAAGATTGCAAACTAGTTATCACTCCCATGCAAACCAATTGTAATTTGAGAAAATATGATGATTCAAAGTCTACAGATCAGAGGAAATATATGTCAATGATTGGCAACCTACTATATGTGACAACATCTAGACCAGATGTAATGCAGGCAGTTGGACAGGTGGCACGATTTCAAGCAACACCAAAGGAATCACATGTATTAGCAGTAAAGAGGATCTTCAAATATCTCAAAGGAACAAAAGAGTTTGGATTATGGTATCCAAAATGAAAAGATCTATCACTTATTGCCTACACAGATGCAGATTGGGTAGGTTATATTGATGACCGACGAAGCACCAATGAAGCAACGTTCTACTTAGGTGAGTGTTTGGTATCATGGCTAAGCAAGAAACAATCATCAGTATCTCCATCTACAACCGAGACAGAGTATATTGCAGTAGCAACATGTTGTACACATGTTCTTTGGATGAAACAAACTTTGACAGATATACAGGTTGAGTATGCTGAGCCCATTCCAATATATTGTGATAATACAGTTGCCATCAATATCTCAAAAAATCTGGTGATGCACTCCAAGACGAAGCACATTCCAATCAAGTATCACTTTTTATGGAAACAGGTTGCAGAAAAGAACATCAGAGTTGAGTATGTGGGCACAAAAGAACAAGTGGTAGACATATTTACAAAACCACTTCCATGGGAAGCCTTTGAATATCTTCGCCAAAGACTTGGAGTTATTTCTACTCCAAAAATGAATGATTTTTGAATGTTTATCTTATTTGTCTTAGATATACACAAGGAAACACCATAAGAGGACAATCTGTCAGGGCGAGCAACCTCGGATGGAAAGATACCTTTTCCAATGATGACAAAGGGGGAGAGATTTATCAGATGCAGAGGACAAAGGCATGGTTCCAGCGGGAGCAGATTTATTGGATGCAGCGGACAGATGCATGGTTCCAGGGGGAGCAGATTTATCAGATGCAGAGGACAAAGGCATGGTTCTAGGGGGAGCATGAGTGATATGATTTCAGTATTGCATTAGAGTGTTTCCATCAATGCCAAAGGGGGAGATTGTTGATTAAGGTTGGTTGTCATTGATTTCAACCCTTGAAGAAAGCCCCGTAGCACAAAGGTTTGGGTAATGGACCCAATATTGTTTGATGTAAATATGACTCATTATTGTTTTGTCATGGTTGATAAGAAGTAAATATGGATGAACTCCAAAGTGGTCCCCTTTTGGTGAAAGCCCTCACGGGAAGACGCTTTGTGGAGCAAGAGAACCCATGATTAATTGTGGAATAATGAGATGAAGGAAAGTGAATTTGTCAGGGAAAATATCCTATATGGATAGTTCTTGTCATGTCATTTTTGGTGGTATGTGGAACGTCACATAATTCCTCACGGTTAGAGAATTATGGCCATGAGAAGTTGGAGACCCCAGGTTTGGGTAATGGACCCAAGTTTGTTTGATGGGTGACGGTATGAGTTATGATATATTTTTAGATAATAATATTCTATATGGATAGTACATGTCATTCCATTTCTGGTGGTATGTAGAACGCCACATAACTCCTCACGGTTTGAGAGTTATGGCCTTACGAAGTTGGAGGACCCTCATATGTCATCTAGAAGCCCCAAAAAGTCAAAGTAGTCAAAGTGGTTTAAGAGATTTTAAAAGGTAAATAATAAAGTGAAGTGATGAGTGTATTACAATTCAAAGTGAATACAAAATAAATTATTTCAATAATAAATGTAATGGAGAAATTAGAAGTGGACCCAACCCTAAAATAAGGAAAGTGGGCCAAGTGACCTAGAAGATGTTTTTAAGGAAGCTACTTGGAGAGTATAAATAAGAGGCAAGGCCCTCTCATTTGAAAAACAGTTGAGCATATTGAATATCTATATGTGTCTGAGGTAACCAAGGATATATAAACCGGAATTCTGAGTGAAGGTGAAGAAAAGAAGGCCGAAATGCAAGGAAGGATAAATTCTTTTGATGGTGCTTTCTAAGGTATGTCATTTACAGGTCATCTCACCATTTTCGCTATAAATTTTTTTATATAATTATTCAGATAGTGAAATTTCTATGCAAGTGAGAAAACATATCCAAGTATCTTTGGTAAAAAATTCATCTTGTGGGTCATTGTATTTTTGGAGTTACACTCCGTGGAAAATAGGATTTATGGCCAGTCCTGAAACTAGTCAAAATCAGGTGTTTCGGGTAAAAACGTCATAACTTCTTCATAACAGATCCAAATTCAGTGAGACAAAATGTGTTGGTTAGGGTATAGTCTGTAGTATGCTTTGTAATATTTTTAGATCAATGCATCAAACATTTTGTGCGGGGCACGCTCTACAAGGTCACTCTCTAGAATAAGCCATAATTCAGCAAGGTATGCCATTTTTGCTATAACTCCTTTTATGAGAGGTTCCAAGTAGTGACACTTGGAGGAATTGCATAAAACACACTGAAGAACATTGTATATCATTTTTAGATATTTATAAATTACAGGTTCAAAGTTATGATTACTTCAAGTTAGGGTTGTTGACTAATCCAAAACTAGGTATGTGAGACTAAAGAAAAGTTTGATGAAAATGCTAGTCTCTTATTTTTAAAGTAAAGGAAGGTTTGTAGGAATGTGATCATATACACCAGGTCTATTACAGAGCTACAAATCATATTTGGATGATGAAATTGATGAGGGCTTTTGGTTGAGATACATGTTGAGTACATGGTTGAGACAAGTAGTTGATGAGTTGACACATACATGAGATGTATAGTTGATGATGTTGGTACATATTGATGAGTCATAGTTGATGAGTTGTTGACACATGATTGGTATATACTTGGTACATGGTTGGATGCACTTGTTTATGGTATAGGTTGATTACAGGTTGGTGCATGGTTGATGCACTTGTTTATGGTACAACTTGATTATAGGCTGGTGCATGGTTGATGCACTTGTTTGTGGTACAGGTTGATTACAGATTGAGGTACAGGTTGATGCATGGTTGATGCATGGTTCAAATTTATTGGTACAGGTTTATAGCGGTATATCTCACAATGATAGTGTGACAGTGGTTCCATCATTCTACTTCTACTTCAGGGTGGCAGGATGGGGCAAAGACAGGTGGTTGTAGCCACCTTCTGGTTGTAGCCGGAGAACATTGGGGGTTGTAGCCTCCTTCTGGTTGTAGCCAGAGATTTGGGGAGTTGGAACTTTCCTCAGGTTGTAGCCTGAGAAACTAAGGGGTTGGAGCCTCCTTCTAGTTGCAGTTGGAAAACAAAGGAAGTTGGTGCTTCCAATGAATGTAATTCTTCAAGACATATAAGAAAAACAATTCCGTGGTTTTCTCCCGATTTGGGTTTCCACGTAAAACACTGGTGTACTGTGTATGTGTGTGATTGTTTATTTATTACTGCTCATTATTGGATAATAATTCTACATTGATATAACATTTGAAGAAAAAGGATTATAATTACGTGATTACTGATTCACCCCCCCTCTCAGTAATCCAACAATTGGTATCAGAGCAGGTTCCTTCAGAAATCAGTTTAACCACTGAAAGGTAGATCATGGAGAGTACCAACTCGTATAAAAATGGAATACCACAGTTTGATGGACAGAAGTATGCTTTTTGGAGCATAAGGATGAAGACAT
>JASDQU010014362.1:106649-149445 GCA_032191745.1 Picea mariana
GAGGCCTTTCTCTGTGCTATCTCAATCATCCAACCTGATTGGATAATAGAAGCAAGGCATGAATGGAAGAATGACAAAAAAGTGTGGACTCTCATTCAAAGGTTGCAGTAGGATTCCAGTGCATCAGATACATTTACATGGAAAAATGATTCAGTATGGTACAAAGATCGCTTATATTTATGTAAGAACTCCCAACTCAAAAAAAAGGTACTATTGGAATTGCACACCTCTCCAGTAGGAGGGCACTAGGGATTTTTGAAAACCTACCATAGAGTCAAGAAAGTTTTTTTTGGGATGGACTTAAAACTGATGTTCAAAGGTTTGTGGCAGAATGTTTGGTTTGCCAACAAAATAAGGTGGAAACAATTAAGGCCCCCGGTCTTTTACAACCATTATCCATCCCAAGTCAGCGCTGGTAGGAGGGACGAGTGGGTGATCATGGCTTTTGGTGGAGCTTGGATTTATCAATAGAGCAGCAAGGCTCATCCAAATGTTTCTTCAGGGGGGAACGATGTCAAGTCTCGTGGTTTTTCCCAATCATTTTGCCAAGGTAATTCCTTTCCTTTACTGAGTTTGAGTTGTTATTCACTTGGGTTGTGTTGGTCAGACTACACAATGGGTTAGAGGTTCTAGGAGAGAAATTTCCTCCCTGGAGCTCCTCCCCGTGGTATTATATTCACAACCCCGACTTTTCTACCAATTACCCTTGCCTCGAGGTGGTTCAACATCAATCAGTGGCCTTTTTAAGAGGCTAACAAAATAGGGCACCAAAGACTCTCTCTTAGAAGGGGCATCCATTGCTCACCGTATTCTCACTAAGAATTCCATGGAGGATAATAGTGCAAAGGACCTACCATAATCTAACAGTCGAGGAGCTAAGAGGAGAGGGGCACATAGAACCCCTACATACAGAAGGGCAACATCGAGGTCTCGAGGAACAGGGGCAGAGAGAGTTGTGGAGTAAGCCAAATAGATTTATAACCAAAGTATCCTTCCCAAATATTAGCAAAAGATGGAGGAGCTAGTGAATGGAGCTAGGTAGAGAAGGATGCAGACTCCAAAGCACCTAATCAAGAAAGAGATTTAAGATTGGGTAAAAGATTATGGTTTCACAAGATCCATAGATACCAAAGTATTTGGGGCAATAGAGTTTTACTGGCTAGCCAAAACTCTTATTTCCTTATCAATGGAGGACATAAAGGATAAGTAGATTGAATATTTGGACATGATTAGGAGACTAGAAGTCAAGTTTACTATTCTATGCAAAGTGGCTTTTGGGATCAACTTCAAGTTGACTGAATGGGATCTAGACAAGGAAGAGGAAATGGTGGATGTGAGAGACACATCACGCTCCCCAAGAACTAGTGCCAACCCAATCAATATTGAAGAAGATGATGTTAAGGGAGAGACTAAAAAACATGAGATCCTCAACGATTCATGTCCATCCAGGTCACCTCAGAACTAGCTAGGCTATCAATCAATGATATCTCAGGTTTCTATAGTATGTTTCTTTGTTTTTTTTCCTCAATCTTAAGGGGCCCTATAGATGGTCATATAGTATATCAGACACTTAATGACTTTCTCAGACATAATATTGTTGTTTCTCTGAGCTCTGGTTTTTTCTTGGCAAATCCTAAACCGTCATGAATGTAAAATATTTTGAACAATATTAATACAGAAGTGACTTAGTTTAAAAAAAAATGATTCACATTCAAACTTAGATGCATAAGAGGGTTGAGTTGGATGATTCCATTTTAGAGTGAGCAATTTATCAAGAAATGTAAAATTAAGGTTCCTACTTCTCTACAAATAAAAATATCATTTACCTTAAAAAAAAATCATTTCTCAACAAATGAATTCATGCTCTTCTTTTGGAATTCTATAATCATCTCCCTCCATCTAAGATAGTCCACACTTCCATCTGCATTATTATTCCCTTCTACAAGGTGTCACGAGTCTTTTTCTAATTTCCTCTTGGTTGCTGACTTTTTTTTTTTGACTTCTTCTGGGTCTCTTTAGGTTTGATTCTGATTTCAGGTTATCTAGCAGTTGTTACTTATATAATATCTTCCATAGGAATTGTTACCAAATATTGTCAACATACTTCATATTTTCATGTGTATTGCTTGACTTGTAGTCATCATAATAGCAATCCTTATCCTTTTATTCTTCCATAGGTATTGTTTCCCTTGAAGATATTTTCTTCTAAGAAATGGATAGACATTATATGTACATGAACTATGTAAACATGGTATATACAAGAGATTTGAATAATATTGTTACCTTGACTTAGAAGAAGAAGTTTGTTTTATCCTGCTTGACTTTCTTTGAGGGTTCCCTTTCTTCGGCAATTGTTTCTTCGCCTGTTTCCTTCCTTTTCTTTAACTCAAGACAGTGGTTCTTGTAGTGACCATATTTTTGACAGTTGAAGCATTGTATCTTTGACATATCATTTTCTTTATTTGGTTTCTTCCTTGAGCAAAACTTCTTCTTATTCATGAAATTCTTGAACTTTGTTGTGAAAGCTTGATCATCGTATTCCTTTTGGGATTTCTCTTTTGCGTTAATCCTTGATTCTTCTTGTGCACAACAAGTCTAAAGTTCTTCAAATGTGGGATACTGCTTTCTTTTGTTCATGCTTGCGCCAAATGCATCCCATGTCTTGGGAAGACCATTGAGTACTATATTTACCAGTTCCTTCTATGAAATGATTTCTTCAATAGCTTGTAGTTGATATCTTAACTGAGAAATTCTCACAAGGTATGATGTTATGATGTCGTCATCATTCATTTTCATATCACAGAGCCCATTCTTCAGACTCATTACTTGTCCAATGTTTCTGATTGAGAATAGGTTCGTTAGGGCATCGTACATCTTCTTAGATGAGTCAAGATGATAGATGTAAGGTATCAAGTGGTCTTTTACAAAGTCCACAATGATGCTCATGGCATTGATGTCATTGTCTTTAAACTTCTCCAAAACTACAACGTTATGAGGTTCCTTCTCTTTTCCCTCTTCAAATTGTGGCACGATCTTTCCTTTCACGATATCCAACACTTTATTCTTGGCAAGGATGAGATCAATCCTTGTCTTCCATGCTCTAAAGTTAGAAGCCCCTTCTAACTTGTTTTCTAACTTCATAGCATAGGTCATGACTGCTTTGACTTGGTCAACCTTTGGCCTTGACCAAAAACTCAACTTTGAGGTCTTAGCTTGTTGAGAGTGCTAGGAGGTACGTTAGGTTAGGTTACACTAGGATATCAAAAAATTAGGTCAATCTCTTCACTTAAGGTGTCTTAACAAGAGGGTTAGGGTTTCATTGTTGGAGCAAAAACTTTGACTGCAACTGCAACTGTAACTAAGCAAAATCCTCCCAATCTCTCTTCCAATGGTTAGACTTGCCGAAGATAGTGTGGGCCCATAACCTGTTATAAATAATAGGTGTGCTCGTTTAACCATAGACAATATAGCAATATTGTCACCCAACCATGGGTCGAAGCCACCCCCCGAGCGCCTTAACCTTGATAGAGAATAATTATGGAAGCAAACCCTAGGCCTAATAGCCAATCAAGGTAGTGTATCACTCTCCAGAGTTAGCATACCAAGCATAAATTCCAAACCATAACTAAGAGAGAGTCCAAGCCTAAAACCGAAAACACAGGTTGTAGTAGCTGTAGCTGCAACTACTCTCCAGACTTGCGCACTTACTGAATTTCTGCTGTGCGCACTAGATTTTTGCAGTTGCGAGTTGTATCTTTCAAATGAGCTTTGGTGTCCTGTATTACTGCTCCTCCTTAGCTGTCTAGGCTGACTTCTCATTCTAGAGGCTAAAAACTCAATATTAAATATTTTCTTTAGCCAACTTGTCTTCTAGGGTTATTTCCAATGCTTTAAGGTTTCTTCTTGCTTCTCAGAATATTCTATTCTTTTCAGGGTTACATGTGGAGGTTAATACATCCCGCGGCTACCATAATATCAACATATAGGGTGTATTTCCTTTAATTTTGATATTATAGGTTATAAAATTCTTTTGTGTTTTCTCTATATTTCTCTAGGATTCATGAGAGATACTACAGCCCCAGACTTCAAATCCATAAATAATAGTAGGTGTAACAAGAGTCTCAAAGAGGAGTTTCTTCTTATCCCAACTCCAAAGATCAATTGATTTACAATTGTTTTCAAGCCCATAATAAGCTTTCCATCCCCCAATAATCTTTTTCTCAATGCTATTATTCCAATTGAGCTTGTGGTGAATATCAATTCCAAGATATTTGTATGAAGTCACTTCCTCCAAGTTGTTGTTGTCATATACGAAGGTATCATAAGAGATATTATTGGATTTAATAAGCATGACCTTAGTCTTATCAATATTAACAGTCATACCCATATTGCAACAAAAATCCTTGAGGATTCTTAGTTGGTTTTCAAGATCATGGTGACTCCTTGCCATAACAACAATATCATTGGAATAAAGAAGAAGATTGATGACTATACCAGTGAGAGTAAGGCCGACACAACCTTCTTTTTCCAAGCAATCTTCTAACTTGTCAATGCATATTCCAAAAAGGGTAGGGCACAAGGACAACCTTGTTTAACTCTGATATTGTAGTCAATCTCTTTTGACCAGCCCCCAGTGTTTTTAAAATTAGCAATAACGTTCTCATACATCCTTATTGCAACAACCCTCAACTCGAGAGGCACTTTTATCTCTTCCAACCTATTCCAAAGGTTTTTCCTAGGAACCATGTCAAAATCTTTTCTAAAGTCAACAAAACAACAAAAATGATTGGTTTTAGTATTGCAGAACTCCTCTATAATGATCCTAAAGGTAACAATATGGCCCACAATTGAATGATATCTCCTAAACCCAGCCTGGCCTTTAGCTCTTTTACCGTGACTTTCTAGCCAAAGGCTAATCTTCTTTTCCAAAATAATTCCATAAATCTTGGCTAAAATTGGGCTAATCATAATGGTCCTATAATTAGAGGGAATGTTTATATCCCCATTTTTAAAAATAGGAACAATGAGGCTTTGTGTCCAGGGTTTAGGGAAGCCATGCTTCACTGCTAAATTGAAGAGCTTGTGTATGTGAGGGATAAGGATAGGCCCTCCAATTTTAAAAATTTCAGCTTGGTAGCCTTCAATGTCCTTAGCTTTCCCATTTGCAAGTCACTTAACCCCAAACTCTATCTCATCTAAAGAAAAAAATTCTTCCTTTGTAGGGACAACAGGAATGGTGTCCATGGCAGTAGGGAACTCATAAATACTTTTAAGGTAGGAATTCTAGTCCCTTGAGGGAATCGTATTATTTTCTCTAGAATTGTGGTTTATAATTTGGCTCCAGAACTTCTTAGGATCCAACTTATATAGTTGTGAAAGTTGCTCTTGCCTTTTATTGATACAGTACCTTTTTTTTCCTTTTAATTAGGGCTTTGTATGTATTGATCTTTCGAGTTTTAAGGACTCATTAGAAGCATCCCTAATGGATTTCCTAGCAATTTTACATTCTTTATCATACCAAGGGTTGGTCATTCTATTATTCTTTTTATATGACACCTCGAAAGAGAATTTGTTAATAGAACTGGAAAGGGTAGTTGTAAAATTATGATAGAGTTCTTCAATGTTGTCCTTATAAGTTAGCAGATTTAATTTACTATTTAAATCCTTTAAGAAAATGTCAACTTTACTTTTGTCACAAATTCCTTTGATTTATCAGAATTCTCTTATAATTATCAAAATTACAATATTAAATAAAATTATTTAATATTTTATGTTGTTACACTTTAATAAAAATATTTGAAAATCCTTTGTTTCAATTTCAATGATAAAATGTGTTATAATTAATAATTTTTTATTATTTTTAAATATTTTTCATGGTTTTATTCCAATGAGAAGCTACACATTTTATATAATTACTTTTACTTTTAAAATTAATTTGAGTTGAGTTTATTTGTTTTTTTAGTTTTAGTGTCTCTCAAATTACATATTTTATAATGAAATTTTAAATTCCAAATTATAAATAGTGAAAATGTGTTTTAATTTTTTTTTTAAATGTAGGTTTATATTGTGGTTTAAAATGTAGGGGGGTCTCATACATCAATTGGTGTTTGGCTTGGTCGTGACCTTAAAAATAGATTATTATTTTATACAACATGAGTTGGCCTAATGGTTAAGAACATGTGTTTCCTCCTAAGAGGTCACAAGTTCAAATCTAGAGGGGGGTAGGGTATGGATACATCCGTAGACTTTACCAGCCAAATTGCTGGGCGTAGGGGGTCCCTTGTCCCACAAACAAGGGTGTCTCATACACCAATTTGGTGTGGCTTGGCCGTGACCTTAAAAATAGATTATTATTATTATATACGGCCTGAGTGGGCCTAATGGTTAAGAACGTGTGTTTCCTCCTAAGAGGTCGCAAGTTCAAATCCAGAGAGGGGTAGGGTATGTATACCTTTGTAGACTTTACGAGTCAAATCGTTGGGCAAAGGGGGTCTCATACACCACTTTGGTGTCTGGCTTGGCTGTGACCGTAAAAATAGATTATTATTATTATAATAATTGAGATCGAGCATTATCAATAATGATTCACATTCTCCCCTAGATGGGTGGTGATCGGTGGGGCATGGGACACACATGTGGTGAATCCAGACGCTATCTCACATATGGAATATAACACATGGACAGGTGTATTTTGGAAAAATTAGGACTTACACAAACTTGAGAGGGAGGGGGGAACACAACCTTCCCTCCCCCTGCAAACCTAATGAATGATCTTGATGTGAGACCATAGTGGAGGTACGGGACCGGTTTGTGGATTCAGAAAAGGGATTATCTCAACCTAAAGTGTATTTGAAGGGATTGAAATGACTTATGGACCTTGTTTAAATTGTAAGGTCGTTGGTAGGAGGGGCGAGTGGGTGATCATGGCTTTTGGTGGAGCTGGGGTTTATCAATAGAACAACAAGGCTCATATGAATGTTTCTTCAGGGGGGAATGATGTCAAGTCTCGTGGTTTTTCCCAATCATTTTTCCAAGGTAATTCCTTGCATTTCCCTTTGGGTGTTTCCTTTCTTGGGTCACCTCTCGACTTTCCATTTTGTAGATGTGAAATCGTTGGGAGTCTTGAGGATTATGGGACTTTGTTATGCCTTTCCTTTACCGAGTTTGAGTTGTTATTCACTTGGGTTGTGTTGGTCAGACTACACAACGGGTTAGAAGTTCTAGGAGAGAAATTGCCTCCCTGGAGCTCCTCCCTGTGGTATTATAGTCACAACCTCGACTTTTCTACCAATTACCCTTGCCTCGAGGTGGTTCAACATCAATCGGGGGCCTTTTTAAGAGGCTAACAAAATAGGGCACCAAAGACTCTCTCTTAGAACAGGCATCCATTGCTCACCCTATTCTCACTGATAATTCCATGGATTATAATAGTGCAAAGGACCTACCATAATACAACAGTTGAGGAGCTAAGAGAAGAGGGGCACATAGAACCCCTACGTACAGAAGGGCGACATTGAGGTCTCGAGAAACAAGGGTAGAGAGAGTTGTGGAGTAAGCCAAGCAGATTTATAACCAAAGTATCCTTCCCAAATATTAGAAAAAGATGGAGGAGCTAGTGAATGGAGCTAGGTAGAGAAGGATGCAGACTCCAAAGCACCTAATCAAGAAACAGCTTTAAGATTGGGTAAAAGATTATGGTTTCGCACGATCCATAGATACCAAAGTATTCGGGGCAATAGAGTTTTACTGGCTAGCCAAAACTCTTATTTCCTTATCAATGGAGGACACAAAGGATAAGTAGATTGAATATTTGGACATGATTAGGAGACTGGAAGTCAAGTTTACTATTCTATGCTAAGTGGATTTTGGGATCAACTTCAAGGTGACTGAATGGGATCTAGACAAGGAAGAGGAAATGGTGGATGTGAGAGACACATCGCGCTCCCCAGGAACTAGTGCCAACCCAATCAATATTGAAGAAGATGATGTTAAGGGATAGACTAAAAAACATGAGATCCTCAACAATTCAGGTCCATCCAGGTCACCTCGAAACTAACTAGGCTATCAATCAATGATATCTCAGGTTTCTATAGTATGTTTCTTTGTTTTTTTCCCTCAATCTTAAGGGGCCCTATAGATGTTCATAGAGTATATCAGACACTTAATGACTTTCTCAGACATAATATTGTTGTTTGTCTGAGCTCTGGTTTTTTCTTGGCAGATCCTAAACCGTCATGAATGTAAAATATTTTGAACAATATTAATACAGAAGTAACTTAGTTTAAAAAAAAATGATTCACATTCAAACTTAGATATATAAGAGGGTTGAGTTGGATGATTCCATTTTAGAGTGAGCAATTTATCAAGAAATGTAAAATTAAAATTCTTACTTCTCTAGGAATAAAAATATCATTTACCTTAATAATAATAATAATAATAATAAATAATATTTCATGGAACATGTATGCCATGTGTGGATTAAGAATAATGCAAACTATAAATTAAATTGATATCAACTCCATTAACAATAAACTCATCAAAAACCGAGTCAGTAATTAACTTGTAAAAGGCGAATATGTTATAAATAGAATTGAAATTTAAATAAATTAAAAAATAATCTCCTCTCAACCACTTATTCTAAATCTAATTGACAATTTTTATCTCATATATAAAATATTTGTTATAAATATTATTTTAAAATTTATTAATATTTTTTATAAATATTATTTAAAAAATTATTATAATATTAAATTAATGGAAATTTATTACTATGGAAACAAAATCATTTTTTTAAATGTATTTTATATAATTTATTTGAAAATCTAGACATCGATGCTACCCATAAAATTGACCCATTCCAACTTAAAAAAATAAAAACTTCCTTAAAAAACAATTGTTCAAAAACTTATATCTTTGGTTGATAAGAAGTTGAGAATCAATGGTTTCTTTGCAAGGAGATAACGAATCAATTCTGGAAGGGGTTAAGAATCAATTGGTCCTTGTTGTATGGCTTTTAAAAATTTATTATAATGATAATTATATTAATATTATATAAAGTTAATATTCGAATATATATGTTATATTCATTTGTCAAAGTGGTTAAGAGTATAGAAACACACGTTGAATGTAAATTTAGATATTCCACTTAAACATTGAATTACATTATAGAGTTATTAAATTACATCATGTGTCTAGTTTAGTTACATATTTAATAATAATAATATAATAATCTATTTTTAAGGTCACGGTCAAGCCAACACATCAAATTGATGTATGAGACCTCCTTGTTTGTGGGACAAGGGACCTCCCTCCGCCCAGCGATTTGACTGGTAAAGTCTACGAAGGTATACATACCCTACCCCCCTCTGGATTTGAACCTATGACCTCTTAAGAGGAAACACATGTTCTTAACCATTAGGCCCTAAACATTTTATTTTTAAATCATATTTTGGTACATTTTTTCAACAATTTTTGCTTTAAATTTGGTCAAAAATTTAGAAGAATTGTTGAAATTGTAAATATTAGTTGTTGAGATTGCACAGTCCAAGTACAATAAGAGTTTTCTAGAGTGTTGAATCTATTAATGCATTTAAAATGCAATTTAAGTAATGAAAAATTACAATTTCACTAACAATTACATAGCTAGATTCCAATGATAATTACCAGAAAATTCCAAAAAATAGAATGTTTAGACTTGTCCTCACATACCTACTAAATTACACCACATGGAACAAGATGTGCACATAGATACGTACACAAAACACCATATCCAAACACATATACTCTTCATAATGACAATATAATTGAAAAGTTTATTAACATCGTTATTTTCAATCAAACCGAAATCACAACAACAATATTGTTGATCATTGTCTCTAAAGCCCTGTAAATGAAGATAATCCAAAGACCTCATTGTCGATCCCTATATCAACAAACATGCAACAACATTGCTTTTAAATTCAAATAAAGGATCTCCAATTAGTTTGAGTTTAGGTACAAGTAAGAGTTTTGAACAAATTATATGTGTGTGTGTGTGAATATTGATAAATATATCTGGGGTGGCAGGAGCGGGAGGGGTCATCATTTTCCCACGACGAAATCAAACACTCACCTTCCATTGGACTCGGAATTGCATCCAATAATCAAGCAGAAGCTTACACTCTGTATCAAGGCCTTCTCCTCGCCAAAAATACGAACATCCACTCCCTTTTGGTCATTGACAATTTTAAGATAATCATAAATCATGCCCGCAAAGGCTCCCACCCCCCGAATATCCACTTAAATGCCATATTCCATCGAATCTCAACAATTATCAAACACTTTCGTAGTGTTTCCTTCTTTCATGTTCTTAGACGCAATAATCAAATGGCCGATACTCAAGCGAATTTGGAAATCACTCTGGAGCCGGGTTCGTTAGTTGTCAATGGACTCACGTAACTAAGGCCCATTCCATGATCCAATCACCCATCCAGCAAGCACTCGACTTCTGGCGTCCAACTCACATGTTCGCTCACGACACTTGGAATATGAATCTGACCACGAGCGTGAACCTTGCACATCACAACACCTCACCTCAGACTCCACCACTTGGCTCTTGGATCCGAGCCCTCACGCTGCTATACCTCACCTCTCGCCACCTTGATGCTCCCTCCTTCACCTCAATGCGTGCCACTCTTTACACACCCTCCATCTCCCCGGGCTTGGGAAGTCACTTCGGCACTCCCTCCATCTCCCCGGGCTTGGGAAGTCACTTCGACACTCTTACGGCTGCTTCGGATCGCAATAACAAGACCTGGAGGGGGGACGAATTAGCTCAGCATGACTCCATGGGAGTACTATCCATTGAATTCGGGCAATGTGAGCGGTACCAGGATCATTAGAGGGCAAGATAGTAGCTCGTGTGTCCATTAAAAAATGGGTAAACGAAATCGTCCTCTGAATCTTGTGCAGATGATGGAACATATCAGAAGACGCATGGCGCATTACTTGGGCCTATTTCATACTCCACATAAGAGAGAGAACTCTACCCCTCCTCCAATCGTAGATATCGCCTCTTGCATAATTCAGACAGGTAGCGAAAGCAATCCCAACAAAATGAGAAGGAGCACAGGCAGCCAGTGCGCCGTCTCAGTGGAAGAGCAAGAGGAATTGGTTAATATGGTGCAAAATTTGCAAATTCAGCTCAGAGTCCTCTCAACTCAAGTCCTAACCATAATGGAAATCATCATCCAGAACTGGGGAGAGCATCAGTGAACAAGGGACGAATGCGAGGCCCTAAGGAAACAAATAAAAATTCTTCAGTTTGGGGCTAGACCTGTTTCACCTCCGGCTTCCCCAGCATATTCTAAAGCCATCTCCAATGAAGCCTCTTCTTCTGGACCTTGATCATGACTGGACCTAAATCTGAGGCTATCAACAGAAGGAGAACCCCCAGCACCGGATGAGAACAATATTTAAGTGTATGCTCTATTTAATAGTTTTTTTGTTAGACTCTTATTGTATGATCTTTACTGCAAAATCTCTGGTCAGCTTTAGAATAGTAGAAAGTTTTGCCTCCGCTCACCACATACCTACTAGGAGCTTACAGGGAGGCAAATTTTGTAATTACAAGTCCTGCAACTCAATTTTTGTACTTCTCTTGCGATTATTCACAACTCTTTTAATATAAATTTTCTTTGGTTTTTGTTAAAAAAAAATACATTGATAAATATATAAGGTGATTATATAATTAAAATTTAGAATCGAGGGATATTTATTATGGAAAAATAATTTAAAGATTGTATTCTACTTTAGTTATAAAAAATGCATTAAGGTAAATGTTGTTATTAGCAACTTTATATATAACGTATATCTCAATTTGTTAGAATTCTAAATTTGGATTAAAAAAAGAAAAAATCTCAAGTTATTCAACCAAGTGTTAGATATTTTGTTATGACAAGTGTATTGCATTGCATATTGATTCAAAGTAAGCAAAAAATGTAGATTCTCTATTGACAAGAAATTTAAAAGGTTGACCATTGAAGAGCCTCATCTTGCTCTTGGAAATCTTTAGTTTAGTGGTTTTTTCTTCATCCTTGGATGAGCTACACTACACATATTTGTTTCTTTTGCATCCATGCTTCTCTCCTCCTTGACTACTTAGGACCCAAACCAAGTCACTTCTCCCACTAGAGTTTGAGAAAAATGCACAGTACCTTCATTGGGAGATTAAGAAAACTTACTATATCATCAACCCTAGCAATCGTCGAATCCAACTTCACTTCCATCTTTAAATATGTTGCTTCCTCAGATTGCATGCAATCCCACATGCATTCCTCCATTGTATGCAAAGTTCAAATTTTTCATGTAGTCTTAATTGTTGATATTATGGTAGTCGTGGGAGGTATTAACTTCCATGTGTAACCTTTGGCTAGAATAGAATATTATGGAAGCAAGAGAAACCCTAAACACATGGGTAAAAACCCAAGAAGACAAGTCGTCTCAGTAGAATAAATAATATAAATGTATTATCTTCCAGAAAGACAAGTAAGCCCAAATAAGTGACAAGAACCACTATAAATAGGAGTGTTGATTAAGGTTGGTTGTCATTGATGTCAAACCTTGAAGAAAGCCCTACGACATAAAGGTTTGGGTAATGGACCCAATATTGTTTGATGTAAATATGACTCATTATTGTCTTGTCATGGTTGATAAGAAGTAAAGATGGATGAACTCCGAAGTGGTCCCCTTATGGTGAAAGCCCTCACGGGAAGACGCTTTACAGATTAAGAGAACCCATGCTTAATTGTGGAATAATGAGATGAAGGACAATAAATTTGTCAGAAAAACTATTCTAGATGGATAGTGCTTGTCATTCCATTTCCGGTGGTATGTGGAACGTCACATAACTCCTCACGGTTAGAGAGTTATGGCCATGAGAAGTTGGAGACCCCAGTTTTGGGTAATGGACCCAAGTTTGTTTGATGGATAACAGTATGAGTTATGATATATTTTCAAATAATACTATTCTATATGGATAGTACATGTCATTCCATTTCTGGTGGTATCTGGAATATCACATAACTCCTCATGATTTGAGAGTTATGGCCTTATGAAGTTGGAGGACCCTCATATGTCATCTAGAAGCCCCAAAAGGTCAAAGTAGTCAAAGTGGTTTAAGATATTTTAAAAGGTAAACAATAAAGTGAAGTAATGAGTGTATTATAATTCAAAGTGAATTCAAAATAAACGATTTCAATAATAATTTTAATGGATAAATTAGAGGTGGGTTAACCCTAAAATAAGGAAAGTGGGGCCAAGTGACCTAGAAGATGTTTTAAAGGAAGCTACTTGGAGAGTATAAATAAGAGGCAAGGCTCTCTCATTTTAAACACACTTGAGAATATTGAATATCTATAGGTGTCTGAGGTAACCAAGGATATATAAGCCAAAATTCTAAGGGAAGGTGAAGAAAAGAAGGCCTAAATGCAAGGAAGGATAAATTCTTTCGATGGTGCTTTCTAAGGTATGTTATTTACAGGTCATCTCACCATTTTCGCTATAACTTATTTTCTATAATGATTCATAATGTGAAATTGCTATTCCATTGAGAAAACATATCCAAGTATCTGTGGTAAAAAATTCATCTTGTTTGTCATTGTATTTTTGGAGTTACAGTCCGTCGAAAATAGGGTTTGTGGCTAGTCCTGAAACTAGTCAAAAACAAGTGTTTCGAGTAAAAACGTCATAAATTCTTCATAATAGATCCAAATTCATTGAAACCAAATGTTTTTGTTAGGGTACCATATGTAGTATGTTGTGTAATAGTTTCAGATCAATTCAACAAATATTCCTTGCGGGGAACGCTCTACAAGGTCGCTCTCTAGAATAAGCCAGAATTAAGCAAGGTATGCTATTTTTGCTATAACTCCTTTTCTGAGAGGTTCCAAGTAGTGAAACCTGGAGGAATTGTAAAAACCACACTAAAGAACATTGTATATCAGTTTCATATATTTATACATTACAGGTACAAAGTTATGATTACTTCAAGTTAGGGTTGTTGACTAATCCAAAACTAGGCATGTGAGACTGAATAAAAGTTTGATGAAAATGCTAGTGTCTTGTTGTTGAAGTTAAGGAAGGTTTGCAGGAATGTGATCATATACATCAGGTCTATGAGCTACAAATCGGATTTGGATGATGAAATTTATGAGGGCTTTTGGTTGAGGTACATGTTGAGTACATGGTTGAGACAAGTAGTTGATGAGTTGGCACATACATGAGGTGTATAGTTGATGATGTTGGTACATATTGATGAGTCATAGTTGATGAGTAGTTGACACATGATTGGTACATACTTGGTACATTGTTGGATGCACTTTTTTATGGTACAGGTTGATTACAGGTTATTTGGTACAGGTTGGTGCATGGTTGATGCACTTGTTTATGGTACATGTTGATTATAGGTTGAGGTACAGTTTGATGCATGGTTCAGATTTAGAAGGTTCTTGGCGCAAGTGTCCTAACTTCCATGCCCTCAACAAACTCACCATTAAAGACAAATTTCCCATTCCTGTCATTGATGACCTCTTGAATGAATTGAGTGGCGCCCAGTTCTTTACTAAACTTGATCTTCGTTCTGGCTACCACCCGATCCGTATGAAAGAGGAAGACATTCCTAAGACTTCCTTTAGAAATCATGAGGGCCAATATGAGTTTTTGTTCATGCCCCTTGGCTTGTGTAATGCCCCCTCCACCTTCCAAAGCCTCATGAACCATGTCTTCCGTCCTTTTCTTCGTCATTTTGTCTTAGTTTTCTTTGATGATATCATCATCTATAGAAAAACCCAGACATACTGTCTTGCTCATGTGGATCGAGTTCTCCATCTACTCTTTCAACACCAACTTTTCCTAAAACAATCTAAATGTGCTTTTGGCACCTCGGAAGTCGAGTACTTAGGTCATCTTGTTGGCAAGGACGACGTCAGGGTTGATCCTAAAAAGATTGAAGCTATGCAAGACTGGCCTCACCCAAAGACTCTCAAAATCTTGTGTGGTTTTCTGGGCTTAACAGGTTATTATCACAAGTTTGTTAATAATTATGGAAAGATTGCGACACATGTCACTACACTCCTTAAAAATAACTCTTTCACTTGGACTCTAACAGCTGCTCAGGCCTTTCAAACCTTGAAGATGGCCTTGTGCACCACTCCAGTCCTGGCCCTTCCCGATTTCACAAAGACCTTTGTCCTGGAATGTGATGCTTCAGGGAAAGGAATTGGCATTTTCCTTATGCAAGAGGGATCTGTATCCTTTTGGGCTTCCTATGGCACTAGCTCTGATGTTGGCGGCTAGATTCTATGTCTTCCATAAGTTCAAACCTAGAGCTACCTATCTCTTTTGATCTGCTCTCTGCCTCGACCGTGCCCTTCTAGCTTGGTCCATGGAGGCTAGATCTGGGTGCGTATCTGGATTGAATGTGATGTAGCCTGGATGGTCTCTCTTGCTGCTTTTTTCGTGGCAGTTTTCTTCAGGCATGGAGCTGGTACTCTTCAGATTGGGTTCTCCTTTATTCTTGAATTGTCTCCTCAGATTTTCTTGGTGCCTTTTCTATCATCTGCGATGGTTTATGATCCTCTTTCTCTTCAGCTTCTAATTTGCACAGAGACGTTTTCTTGAAGTTTTCTAAGGGTTCGGCCCTCAACATGCCATCCTTGCTGGCTTGTTCAGGGCTTGATGCAAATTCAAGGCCTTCTCAGTGTCATGGTGTCTGGGATCCCCTGCACCCTCTTCTGATCTGTGTTGCGAAGTGATTGCTTGGGTATTTTTGTTTCATTCGGGTAGGATCTACTTCAGATCTTTTGAGGTCCAACTCACGGGTGTGAAGTGTTGATTTTGACTGGTAGGGTCAGTGATTTGAGGTCCGTTTTGGGTGTGCGGGTTCTGGTTCTTCTTCACTGTGGTTGCAGTCTCTCTTGTGGTCCCTTTGGATCATGTTCTTGATAGGGTTTATTTGATTCTCTAGCCTGGTCCATCTAGGTTCTCTTCATTCTACGTTTTCTGTCGTTTTTTAGGCTGTATTTTCTTGAGGCCTCTTGGCATCTATTTTCCTACATTTGGGTTTATTTCCAACTCTTTATTTTGTTACATCCTCTATGGATTTTACTTTGGGCCATTTCTGTCTTCTAACACTTCTCTCTGTTTACCCAAGTATTGGGCATGTGCTATCAGCACCTACAAAATGTAATTTGGTTCTCTACAAATGAATAGAATTACGCTTTTTTCCGAGGAAAAAAAAATGTTGATAACCAGATTATCTCTTAAAAATATCCATCATGGAATGGCTTATGATAGTATTCAAAGCTTCCCTCTATTGATTGTTCTTCAATATGCCACAGACCATAGTCTAGCTATGAGGCTTCTTTGGAAAGCCTATCATCCAACTGGTTTTGTTCCCTATATATATGAGAGAAAGATATAGAGTCAAAAGTAGTAATAATGTTGGATTACTGAGAGGGGGGGTGAATCAGTAATAACGTAATTATAATCCTCTAATGAGAGAGACTTGCCTCTTATTTATACTCTCCAAGTAGCTTCCTTAAAAACATCTTCTAGGTCACTTGGCCCCACTTTCCTTATTTTAGGGTTGGGTCCACTTCTAATTTCTCCATTAAAATTATTATTGAAATAATTTATTTTGTATTCACTTTGAATTATAATACACTCATCACTTCACTTTATTATTTACCTTTTAAAATCTCTTAAACCACTTTGATTACTTTGACCTTTTGGGGTTTCTAGATGACATATGAGGGTCCTCCAACTTCGTAAGGCCATAAATCTCAAACCGTGAGGAGTTATGTGACGTTCTACATACCACCGGAAATGGAATGACATGTACTATCCATATAGAATAGTATTATCTAAAAATATATCATAACTCATACCGTTACCCATCAAACAAACTTGGGTCCATTACCCAAACCTGGGGTCTCCAACTTCTCATGGCCATAACTCTCTAACCATGAAGAATTATGTGGCGTTCCACATACCACTGGAAATGACATGACAAGAACTATCCATCTAGGATATTTTCCCTGACAAATTCACTTTTCTTCATCTCATTATTCCACAATTAAGCATGGGTTATCTTACTCCACAAAGCGTCTTCACGTGAGGGCTTTCACCATAAGGGGACCACTTTGGAGTTCATCCATATTTAATTCTTATCAACCATGAAAAAAAAATAATGAGTCATATTTACATCAAGCACTATTGGGTCCATTACCCAAACCTTTGTTCTACGGGTCTTTCTTCAAGGGTTGACATCAATGAAAACCAACCTTAATCAACAAATAATCATCATAAATTCCTCAAATATTGGCACAATATGAGAAATGTGACATCTTTGTACTATGTTCACCCAGTTGATGATTAGTAAGGAATCCTTGAAAACCTATAAAGTTTTGCACCCGTTTTCCACAGCAAATACAAAAAAAAAAAAGGTTAACTAAAACGGTTATAATTTTTATTGATTAGATATCGATTGGACCAAGGCCTAAACAACCATCATTACAATGAGTCAGCAGTCCACTTTTATGAGATACGACATATATCTTTCTTTCAATGCCAAGAATTGAGGTGTTTCCAAAGTTATGGGATAGAAATCCATGTAGGTGATTCCTTATTTTTGTTGAATGTTCCTTGAGACAAGAGACAACCTATGTTTGCCTTTTCGTCTACTTCCATATTCGATTCTCGTAGAATGTGATAGAAGTGGGAGTTGGAGAAATCTTGCAGCACATACCTCAGTCTTTGTAGAGTCTTGTTGAGCACTGGGTTGTTGAAGTGGTCTTCTGAGTTTATTGTTTTTATCAAAATTTCCAAATCCCCAAAAACTTGAATTTATTTAATGCCATTTTCCTGCACTATCTGGCAGGATTTTAACAGCCCAAGGATTTCAGTCTGATTATTAGTTCTCTGACCTAAACCCCAGCTGAATCTATCTTTTCTTTGTCCATCGGAGGAGTAAATCACACCACCTGCTCCTACTTTCCCTGGGTTTCCTTTGGAGGCGCCATCGAAAAATATCGTTGCTTTACCTTGCTTCCTCCATCAATATTGAAATACTGCATTTGTTTCTCTTAAACGCCAACCTGGAGTGCTTAGAGGGTGAGAAATGATATTTTTCTTGTCTTGGGTTGTAAAATCTCCTGACCAATTCTTTTCTTCGGGAAGGAGAGAGCTTTCATCCTTGAGAGGGTTATAAGTCATTATTTCTAGGAGGAGTGCTTTTGCTTTAATATCCACCATCAAAGGAGAATGCAGAACGTTGTTGAAGATCTGATCGTTTTTAGCCAACCAAATTTTCCATCATGAATATTTGGGTATGGCCTGCCAGATTCTTTGTCATTTTGATTTGCTTTGTATGGGATATCTCACCTTCCAAGAGGAGAAAAGGGCTGTGAGTGTAATCTATGATGGAGCTATGACATTAAGACCGCTGAGGGTAATCTTCCAAGTTTCTTGGGAAAATGGACAGTCCACAAATAGATGGTCCATAGTTTCAATAGTGCTACAACACAGGGGGCATCTATGAGGTCCAACGATACCTATCTTTATCAAATTTTCTCCTATCAGCGCTTTCTTGTGCATTATAATCCAAAAAAAGAAGTTTACTTTTGGAAGACCAATCAGGTCCCATACCTGTTTCCAGAGGGGTGTTGATTTTGTCGTCGCTTGGAGAGATTGGAGAGAGTTGTAACCCTGAGCTGTAGTGTATGTCCCGTTCTTTCCCCATCCCCATTTGTCTGGCACGAGCAGGTGGACATGAGCCAAATTGGTTAACGATTTTATGAGCATAGTCTTTTGGTTTTGTAGATGTGCTGGGATTTTAGGGAATACCGAGGACCACCAATTACCTGTGGCGTCCCAAGAGGAAATGTCTTCCAGCTTGATGAAATCACGCTGAGTAAGCCACTCACAGATTTCTTTAATTTCTTCAGAATTGTCAAGAGGGGGATGGCCCATGGTGTTGTCTCTCCATATCAGCATTTTTTTTCCATTTCCAGGAATTCGATATAGGTAGTTTTGGAAGAAGTCTAGCCCCAGACAATAGATATTCCATATCAGCGTTCCTTTGGTGGTGTTTTCTGCCTGTAAGTTCCTCATCGATTTCCCTTGGAGGTATTTTCTCCTTAAAACTTGGCTTACTGGGTGTCTGGAATTTGAGAAGAGTTTCTAGATAATTTTTCCACGTAAAGCTATGTTGGCATGACCAGTATCTCTTATTTGTAAGCCTCCTTCATTGATTGGGTGTTTGACAGTTTCCCATTTAACAAGATGAAATTTCTTTTGATTGCCCTTTCCTCCTCGCCACAAAACGTCTCAGATCAGGTTTGAAACCTGTGCTAGGATCGCCTTTGGAGCCAAAATGAAGGATGCATGGTAGACTGACAAGGAAGAGAGTACCGGTTTTATAAGAGTAAGTTTTCCTGCTATTGTGAGCCACTGTCCTCCCCAAGCTATTATTTTGGACTTGATTTTGCTTATTATTTCTGTCCACAACGATGATTTATTGGATCCCAGAGTTAAGGGGAGTCCGAGGTATTTTATTTTTTCTCATGACGCATAGCCCGAAAAACCCAAGAAGTGGGCAATTAGATGAATGGTTTGTTGGTCGACATTCCACCCATACACTGCACTTTTATTTTTGTTGATGAGCGCTTCAGAGATTCTGCAAAAAATTTGAAGGATATTACTGAAGTTCTGAGCTATCCTTATAGAGGCTCCACCCAACAAAAGGGAGTCGTTTGCAAATAAGGCCTGATTGATTGCTTCTAAGCCTTTCACCAGCCTAATGCCTGGGAAAGTCTCGGCTTTCTTTTCAACAGTTAGCTTTCTGCTTAGTGAATCTGTCATTAAGATGTACAAGAAGGGGGGGAGAGGGAAGCCTTTCCTTAGACCCCTCGAGCCTTGTAGAAAGTTAGTTGGCCTGCCATTTACTAGTGGGGCTATCCAAGGATTCTTTGTGCAATCTTTGATTAAATCAACAAATTCTGAATTGAAACCAAAGGAAAGAAGGACTTTGTAAAGGAATGAGAGTTTTACCCGATCGAAAGCGTTTTCCATATCGAGTTTTATGAGCATCCATTTCTCCTTTCGTTGATTGCTAGAATGCATTGCTTCTTGCACCTGTATTACATTGTCCAAAATGTGTCTCCCTTTAACAAAACCACTTTGAGAGGGGGAGATGAGCTTCCCTAGCAGAGGCTTAATCTTGTTTTCCATTAGCTTTGAGAGGATTTTGTAAGAAGTGTTGCACAGTGAGATAGGCTTGAATCTATCGAAGGAGCCCAGATTCGCTTCTTTGGGGATTAAGGCTAGAAATGTGGAGTTAGCGTTGCCTCCAAATTTGTCTTTTTGTTGGAATGCTTTTATCATTCTTAGGAAATCAATCTTGATTATTTCACAGCAGGTTCTATAGAAATTGATTGAAAATCCATCTGGCCCTGGGGCTTTGTCAGGCTCCATAGACCAAATAACATTGCAGATGTCTTCCTCAGTAAAAGGCTTCATGAGGGCTGTGTTGTCTTCCTTGCTCACCAGGGGGGGAATGTGAGAGAGAAAATCTGTGGTGGCCTCCTCACAATCAGCTCCATCTTCTTTATAAAGATTCTGAAAATGAATTTTTGTTGCCTCTTTAAGCTGAGCTGAACCTTTACAAATCGACCCATCTGTAGAGGCAATTTACGAAATATGATTTCTAGAGATTCTGGCTCTATATTGCTGGTGGAATAAAGTGGTATTACGATCTCCTTCTCTTAGCCACAAGCTACGAGAATTAAGCCTCCAATACTCTTCTTCTTGAAGGAAGGCGCGAAAGGAATTGAATTGGGAAACTTGTTCCTTCTCTAAATATTGGTTGGTAATATCCTTGTTCTCCATTTCCATTTGCAGGTCTATTAACTGTTGAACAGTCTCTCTTATGTGGCTTGAGGGGGTGTTATTTGGATTTTTAATTCATTCTTTTAAGGCATGCTTTGTTGCCTTTATTTTTTGTTCCCACACATAGCTGGGAGACGATGTTACTGGAGTGGACCAAGATGAGTTAATAGTTTCCAAGAAGCCTTCCTTTTCTATCCAGAGCGGGCTATATTGGAAAGGTATTGGACCCAGGTTTTATTCCTCTTCCAGTTGGAGGAGAATGGGCTTGTGATTAGATGTCAATTTAGGGAGGATTTTGGATGAGATTATCCTCTTTTCCAGCAGGAGTGAGCTCTGAACTAGAAATTGATCCAAACGAGTTGAGATGTGGTTTGTTCCAACTATGTTATTTGTCCAAGTATAGAGACCTTTCATGGGCTTAAAGTCCAGGAGATCTCACTGTTGAGCTAGTTCCTCAACAAAAGGTAGCATTTGGTCCCTACCATTGTTGCCCCCTCTCTTTTCTTTTGGTTCAAAGACTAAGTTGAGGTCTCCAGCTAAAATGATGTTTGAATGGAGCTAGTTTTCTAAAAATACTAATAGAGTTTTCCAACATTCTTTCTTTTCAGCATAAAAGACTGGAACATAAAGATTGAAGAGAGAGAAGGTGATCTTACTTGAGTAGTGCTGGAGTTTGGTGAAGATCCAATGTTGGGTATTGAAGGAGCTTTTAAGATGGAACTTGTATTTCAACCACAGAGTTGCGAGACCACCCAAAGAGCCCCTTGCACTCATGGATTTCCCTTCATTTTTCTTCCATTTCAGTTTTTTGATTTCTAAGAGGGTTTCCCCTTCAATTTTTGTCTCTTGGAGCATGAGGATTTTGGGAGATTCATTTTTCAGGAGGTCTTTGATTGCTTCGGCTTTCGATTGGTTCCCCAAACCTTTGCATTTCCAAGAGACTATACAGATTATTTACTAGAGTTGGGGTGGATGAGGCCTCATGTTGGCACAGGGGTAGACCCAGGGTTCAATGCTACAATAACACACCAACAAAACCCTAACTACCAACCCTTTTGGCAACACTTGCGAAGCAGATGAAGTCTCACCCGAGGTAGAGGCAGGGGTGGTTGCGGGACTCTAGTGTTTGCAACCTTAGATGGGACACAAATATGTGACTGTAACACCTTATAGGGCACTTAACAGTTATAGTTCGTCAATATCCAGTCTTAGTTTACAACGCAGTTAAACCCTAATTACAGAGCATTGCAGTATTTAACTAGATCTACTATATTCAAGCACTAAGAACATACACATAGGCTAGATCTAGTATTCATCCTTACTATTAAGCACATAGCATTAACATATCTATCGACCATTCATCTATATCAAAGAAAGCTAACATATAAACACATCAATCCATCACACCAAGTAGAGAAACACAACATGTACGTGGTTCACCCCCACCCTAGGGCTACGTCCACCAACTCTTCATCTTCTTTGTTATCTTATTCAATCAGTTACATGCACAGAGCCACAAAAACCCTACTCCGCAGAGGATAGGAGATCTATGCACCTCGCTAGATCATCCTTCCCCGGGCTAGGTTACAACACTAATCCTCTTCTCAATCTCTTACACTCGCTTGCACTGAGCTCTGCAAACCTCATACAGTATGCACAAAAGCAATCTCTACTCAGCACTTAGCACTTTTGATCACACAGATCGAACTCATAGGTCCCAACTTACTTTGCCTAGCTACTTATTTATACATTACAAAATAGGCCTAAGCATGGGTAAACCCATGGGCTGACATCCCCATACTCATTACATAATCCTGAATCCCAAAAAGGGCCCTAAAAGGGGTTGAGATCCCATGATATCCACTTCATCCTACGCTCCACCTTCGACAGCCTGTGGAAGTCCCAACAATAGGTCAAACCTGACCAAGGATCCTCAAAACTTGGTCAAGGGCCAACATGCCCCCAACACTCACCTGTGACTCGTCCTGAGTCACTCTGATTTGGATAATTGTGCCTCAAAAGCCTTGAGATTGGTTGGAGATGCTTCGACTTGTTGCTGTGCCATGACCTCCTATTCAGCAAACTCCTGGATAACAACTTCGTTGATAGGTCCCTCTAGGTGTTGTTCAGTTGCGGTGATGACTTGCTCCAGTTATGCTCCTTGGACTTCGATCTCTGTGAATAGTTGGCAAGCCTCATCCTGTATAGGTTAGAGCCTCTGAGTCACTTCCATGACTCTGCTCTGAATGGCATGGACCTGCTATTGAGCACTGCCCTGTTGTTGGGATCGCTTCATTCTTTCAACAGCTGACAGGGGCTTCAACTGTGCCTGTATTATTTCTTCTTGATACTTCGCTTCTTGGAGTTGTGACTCTAGTGTCTTCAGCTCTGGATTTTCAGTGAGTCACTCATACGTCTGGGCATTATGATCACTTAGTTGCTTGCATTCCATGGCAAGGACCTTTATTCTCTCAATTGTGCCTCGAGCAGTTGCATCTCTTTGACCCCTCACATCCTACGGAGTGTCGGGCACTATGCAAAGCTCTAAGTTTGCTATTCATTGTTGTAGTTGATGGATAGCTTCTGCAAGTTGTTCTACTTGATGCGTGACTCAATATTCTTCCTGTGGCTCAGCACCTGTCACAGAGCGAAGTGCTCTGTTGACATTTTCTTTCACTTCGAGTTGCTCTATGAGAAACTATTATTTTTCTTGTTGTATCTATGTTTTATCTTTTTCAAACTTCATCTGGAGAGTAACCTTTTCCTGCTCTACAAGTTGGCGTTGTTCTATGAGTACTCCTTGCACTTACTTCAAGGCCTAGGTGGCTTGTTTTTTTTCTTCTTGTACTCGATGAAGGTGAGCTTCGGTTGCATCTGCTAGTTGGCGGAGTTGGGCTGGCTCATCTCCTGACTCTAGTTCTTCTGATGGCAGGGGCGCAGTGGAAACTACGTGAATGGACTGAAGGGCCTGCTATACCTCTCAGAGTTTGACCTCAATTCTGTCGTACATTTCCTCCTGCTTGGCTTCTTGTTTCTCCACGATTTCCTGTGAGGCATCGTTTAGGGCTGCTATGATGATGTCAAAATCATCGGTAGTGAGTACAGTCTGCATCTTGGTCATGGTGGCTCTGGATTTTTTCTAGGAAGAAGGTTTCGGGAGAGAAAAATTCCTCTTCTTTAGGGGATCATTATCATCTCTAGGCGGTGTTACTTTGCCTTGTTTTTGTTCATCTTCTTTTCCATTTATCTCTTATACTTCATCATCACCCCCTCGGTCAGGTGATACCGAAGTAGTCTTGCTTGAGGCACTGGTTAAGTCTTGTACCTCTTCGGTTTTCTTCCTTCTGTTGTGTCTGGGTGTATCATGTTCTTTGTGCATGGTCTCTAGGCTGTCAGGGTCATACATCTCTACAGGGTTTGCGAGAATAAGGAGGTCTATCGATCGGTCCTTAGTGATCTCCTCAAGTTCATCTTACATGAGCTTGTAGTACGATTGAATCTCCTCTTTATGCTCATCTGCTCGCGCTGTAATGTAGATGAAGTGTCAATCTGCGCGGAACTTCATCATGGGTCGGAACCTCTATAGGGTGTTCAGAGTCATGTGAGGTTAAGATTCGATGGCTCTCTTCAGCTAGAGCTAATACGTGTGAAAAATATCGTTCGACTACCATTTTTTTCTCATATCACTCGAGTACCAGAGTGTGGTGAACTTCACAACAAGCGTCTCGAACGACTCGATGTCCGAGAAGGTCACACCTTCCAKCATTTCCCAAGAAACAAACGCGATGAGGATCAGGAGCCAACGAAAATAGAATTCATAGCCTTGATCATGTGCTTCGCGTCAGTCCAGTTCAAGCTGATTAACTAGGTACTTCGCCCAATTCATATGTAGACCCTCCACACACTTCCTTGCAAGGTCAACGACAGAAGCCTGTGGCCTGCGTGGGTTGATTCTTTCGTACTAKATTTCCTGCAATTAACTGACATGTTAGGCACACTGCGCCATTCTTGATGGAAGCTACCTTGTAGCCTCACACCCCCTTCGCAACATCGTCGTATCTATCCTTGATATTTTGTGCTAGTGAGAGATCTATGGATTTTTCTGGATAGAAGTCATGCGGATCAGGTCCTTGCATACTCAATCCCGTGATCTTATGGATCATAGTCGGATTGACTGTGATACGGAAGTTGAGCCATAAGTAGCCTCCATGGTAACATGAAAGGAGTAATTTGACACATGCGTTAACTTCCTGTTGCCTTCCGAAGTGTGGGATTTTCATTACATTCAACAGGGTGGACTACATGAGGTTCATCATCCATGACTGAGGGATTATCTTTGAATTCTTCCCCTTCGTCCTGGTCAAGTATTTGTACAGGGTGAGCATGCTATGGTTCTTGTGATTTCCAAGGTTGAAGTCACTGAACTTCAACGCTGCGATCTTGTCCTACTATGCTCTTACTGCGTGTATCCCCTTCGAGAGGTACGTAGTAACCATGGCGTACTCAAAATCTCTTGGCACATTATCTCGACTCACCGTGTCGGCCAGAGGTGGGATGTAATCGGGCAATATGGTTGGGATCAACTTCGCATTTGCTAGGACATCTATGTGCTTGGTTCTCTTTTCTATGACGACTCAAGATGGTCTGGATCCACGAGCGGTCAATGGAGAGGCTTGCACTCCTCTTATCGAGGATGCTTGAATACTTGCAGACATTACTCTCTCGACCATGAGATCGATGAGAACTTCTTCAATGATTTTCTCTATGATGTTGAGCTCGTTCGACATACATGCTTAGATCATATGGATGAATGAGTGCCAAAACAATAGAACTGGTGTCGATCTTACTAATCACAGTGCGGTAGCAATGAGTTCTCTCTGATACAATTTGCAAAAGTGTTCTTGGTGCAACAATCGACATAATAAGTAGAGATCAATGTAACGAATCTTTCCAACGGACAAGAGACCTTCATTAATTCAGTTATGTCTGTTACGACGCGGTCCTAATGGTCTAGTGGTGATCTTTCTGACCATAAATGCCTTTCTACCCGTTTAGGGTATTGGTCTAACAGTTATATTGTTCCCAATAGCTATATTGCTTCGCCATGGCGAAGTGCCATGTGACGTTGTTTTGATATCCTGATGAAGTTCCTGTTTTGTAAATTTTCCCTTTGCGAAGTTCCCTCTGGAACCTTTTGTAATTTTTTGATCTTTGCTCTCTTCTTGCTGAGCTTTCGAGTCTTCTTTCCAGTGAGCTTCATCTCATTATTCCTCTTCCCATTTTGATTCTTGTCTTCTTTTGGCATAGTAATTTTGCGTTGTTGAGATTCTTTCGTAGGGTGCACGGGTAATACTTCTTCTCTAGCTGGGGTAGATGATCTAGTCTCGTGTACCTTGTGTGTCCTTCCAACTTTGTCATCCAAGTCTCCGGTCCTAAGTAGCTTCGATCATTTCTCTTGTTCTTCAATCAACTACGCGATCCTCCTAGTCATGAAATCTTTTAATTCTTGATTCTTCTGCTCTAAGACTTATTCTTCTTTCCTTCTAGTCTGGTCCTTCTCAATCCAAGGTTTTCCTAGTAACATAGTAAATGGAGTGATGTTCACAATAAATTTAACAACCTCAAAATCTTCCTCTGTCAAAGTTCCATGAGCACTCATAGATATCTGGGTAAGTCTTCCACATAGGGTTGTCAGTTTTCCTCTGAATAATCCTATTCCTCCCAATGAAGGAATCATAGCAGGCTCTCCTAAAAGTTCCCAAGTTCTTTCTGCCATGATATTCACCTGTGTTTCCTCATCCAGAACACAGTCAATGACGAAGTCTCCTATTGTTGCTTCAATGCACTCTTTTTATTTGAATATCTCTGATAAGTTGATATGTCGGTGGTCATTTAGGGTTTCTTTCATCTGTAGCAATACTTTTTCTGATTCTTTCTGGGGTTCTGCCATAATCTCATTGTTTGGATCTGCCTTAGGGTTTTCTTGGTTCAAATTCATTCTTTCAACTTTAGCAATCATTCTAGGGAAATCCAATTCTTCATTGTCCATAGATCTACAACAAAGACAACTAAATATTATACCAGGGCATTCCTTAGCCAGATGTCTCGGTCTTCTGCAACTGTAACAAAGGGTTAATCCGCGTTTTCTTTTAAATGATCCCCAACCTTTCCTGTACTGTGCACTAGGATCATAGTAGCTAACCTGCAAAAAATTCTTTCTAGGATCCTGCATCCATTTGTTAGTCCAAACATTCTCTCTATGCATAAGTATAACATATCTTTCACTATTCTTATCAGATCTAGTCATATCAAATCTTCTTTCATCTATCAGTGCCCTAGTTTTCAAGCTAAGATAAATCTTATCAAACATACCTAGATCCATACTTTAGAAAAAAAAAATTCCACTAATATTATCTTCAGCAGAGCACAAAGCTTCCAGATCTAAAACTTTTCACTATTCTTACCTCTATCAGAGCACAAAGCGTTCAAATCTTACCTCTTTTCTTTAGATCATACTTCTTTTCTTAGCACGAAGCTTCATAGATCGAGTAGAATATTGCGCACTAGAGTGACAGATCTATGCACAGAGCTTTCACAATTTTAGGTCAGATCTTCGCACAAAACTTCTCTTTCCTTAGTTCCCAACAATCACAGTTTCAGTCCTGGCAACAGAACCATTTGTTGGCACAGGGGTAGACCTAGGGTTCAACGCTACAACAACCCACCAATAAAACCCTAACTACTGGCCCTTTTGGCAACACCTGTGAAGTAGATGAAGTCTCACCTGAGGTAGAGGTAGCGGTGGTTGTAGGACTCCAGTGTCTGTAACCTTAGCTAGGACATAGATCTGTGACTGTAACACCTTACAGGGCACTTAGCAGTTATAGTTAATCAATATCTAGTCTTAGTTTACAACGCAGTTAAACCCTAATTACAAAGCATTGCAATATTTAACCAGATCTACTATATTCAAGCACTAAACACATCCACATAGGCCATATCTAGTATTCATCCATACTATTAAGCACATAGCATTAACATATCTATCTACCATTCATCTATATCAAAGCACTAAGCAAGCTAACATATAAACACATCAATCCATCACACAAAGCAGAGCAACACAGCATGTACGTGGTTTACCCCCACCCTGGGGCTACGTCCACCAACTCTTCATCTTCTTTATTAGCATCTTCAATCAGTTACATGCACAGAGCCACAAAAACCCTACTCCGCAGAGGATAGGAGATTTGCGCACCTCGCTAGATCCTCCTTCCCCGGGCTAGGTTACAACACTAATCCTCTTCTCAATCTCTTACACTCGCTTGCACTGAGCTCTACAAGCCTCATACAATATGCAAAAATTAAATCTCTACTCATCACTTATCACTTTCGATCACACAGATCGAACTTGTAGGTCCCAACTTACTTCACCTAGCTACTTATTTATACATTACAAAATAGTCCTAAGCATGGGTAAACCCATGGGACGACATCCCCATACCCATTACATAATCTTGAATCCCAAAAAGGGCCCTAAAAGGGGCCGAGATCCCACGATCTCCGCTTCGTCTTGCGCTATGCCTTCGACAGTCTGTTGAAGTCCCAAAAATAGGTCAAACCTGACCAAGGATCCTCAAAACTTGGTCAAGGGCCAACACCTCCTTTGGGGGGCCTGGTTCTGGTATTTCTCCCAATGGACATTTCAATAGTGGGTTGGATTCCTTGCATTTTTTGCCTCTTTGCTTCTTCTCCTCTGGCTTCCTTATGAAATTTCCTTCCTGCTCTTTTCATGGGTCTCTCGAAAGTTTCTTCCTCTGAGGATCCATAGTTTTCTAGTGGTTTCTTTTTTGTCATTTCTGCATAAGAGGGTGGTGAGGAAGTTCCTAATGGAGAACCAGATTGGGATGCCTCTGCTTTGGATTTCTCATTTTCCAGGGGGAAGATCTACTGCTCTGCTTCCTCTACCATTGGAGCTGGAGTTTTTGTATCTGAGTTGATAATTTCAAAAGGGTTTTTAGAAGCTGTTGTTTTTGAAGGGGTTCTGCTCCCTTCCCCTTGGGGCTTTTCTATGTTGGGAGTATATTTCCCCAATGGCACCCATTTCCCTTTGATTCTACTATTTTTCTTTAGAGGGCCTGCCTTCTACACCAATGTCCATTGATCTCCTATCGGATTCTCCCCTCCTTCCTCAACGTTCTTTTTGAAATGCCTTGCAAAATGTTTGTATCCATGACAATGTCTGCATTTAAAGGGGAGCTGTTCATAGTTCAGTTTTTGGATATGAGACCAATCTGCAACCTTTAATTGAATGGATTACAGGAGCCCAACTTCAAGATCTACCTCTACGCATATTCTTGTATGGGAGTACTGGTCCTTCCTCTCTGCTCTGTCAATATATTTCCCGAGGGTGTTACCAATGGATTCTAGAGACTTCAAGTTCCAGCAGTGCAGAGGAAGATGGGGGAGGCACACCTAGACTGGTACTACCGAAGGCACATCTTGCGTTGGGTCGAAATCGAGCATCCATTTGTTCAGGTACAGATCCTGGGGACCCATAAAACATGGTATGTTCCTAAATATTAGATTTCTATCTTCTGTGTTGTTAAAAATGAATGCAAAGAATCCCCTTCCTACAATATGACTTTTGATTCCTTCAGTAACTAGAGGATGCCAATTCCTCTGAACCCACGTTTCCACTGTTTTGGGGGACAAACAAAGGCTAGTGAACTTTTCAATGAGTCCCCAATAGGCTAATTTTAAGGCATATCTACAAGGCTCTTCAGCTGGAAGATCGACTAAAGGAGGGATGTTGTCCAGTTTTTTGACAAATTTCTATTGTATTCCTGTCGTTGGGCATTTTTCGTTGGCCGCTACCAGCTTTCTGAAGGCTGTAATATCAGGGGGAAGGGGGGGAGGGGCCTCTGGGTCCCCTCCTGTGGCCATGGCTATGGAGCTAGCTTCTGAAGCGAGCACACCAGGGTGGGCGACCTAGCCTCACCGCACATGTAGTCTCTCCAATAATAATAAAAATTTTAATGACATAATCTCAGAGTAGTTATTTGAACCAGCTCCCAAACCAAACTTGAGAAGAAACAAATCTGAGGTGGTAATGTAAAGACATCCAACCCCCCGCCCCCCCACAGTAACTGATCTCCCGAGGCTCCCCATCGAAAAAATCCCACAACCTTTCCTTATTTATAACTTCCTCCTGAATAACCCGAAGATTTCCAACTCCCACCCTTCCCAAGAATTTAAAATGTTCAAAAATTCCAAGACAAGCAGTTTCCACTTGAGAGGGAGAGTGGACCTCATCCCTAAAAATTGAAGTGTTCTATGCTATCCAAATCCGCCATGAGAGAATGAAGGGGAAGCCCTTGTTTTTTTGATGGTCCCTCGTCAATAACCAATCTTTCAAGGCATCTTCAAAGGAAAATCCTTGCCAGCGACCAAGAGAATTGAGCAATTTGTAAGATTCTTCCCAAACTAAAAAAGAGAAGGGACAACGCATAAAAATATGGTCAACAGTCTCAGCCTGTTCTTTACAGAGCGAACACCAACTGAGACCATTGAATTTTCGCTTCTCAAGACCGTCCCACGTTGGGAGTTTATTCTCCAAGATAGACCACACCAAAAGTTTCCCTTTAGCAGGACAACATTACTTCCAAAGTTTCTTCCACCACCAAGAAGCTTCTCGCTGAAAATTTTCTACACTAAGCTGACCATAATCTGCTTTTTGAGTGTAAGCCCCACCCGAGTCCACATCCCAAAGAAGTTTATCCTCCCAATCCGTCAAATGAATATTTTCTCTTCGAAGTGCCCGGATGTACCTACCCCAAAGAAAAAGGTCTTCCCCATCAAGACCCAACATTCTCCCACTTTTCCAGCCTTGATTCTAGCTATTTATAGAGGTTGGGTCCTCGGCTTGATCTAAATAGAAGTAACCCCCTTGCTCCAACTGGGAACATAAGTCTGTGTTGAGTAAGTGTTCTCGATTGAATTCCACCCACAGGTCCAATCCAAGCCTAACCAAGTGTCCAGATCCAATTCTCCAAGCTAAACCATTCCCCACCACCTCAAAATCCTTTTAAATTTCTTTCCAAATAACATAAATTCCAAAAATTTAAAGAAAGGGATCCCTAATCCACTCAAGTATTGAAAGAGGAGCTGCATATTTCTGATAAACAACTTTAGTCCAGATATTTTGGGTATTTACCAATCTCCATGAACATTTTGCTGCAAGTGCTTTAGAGAACAAAAATATATTTTTAAGTCCCCAGTCCCCGAGGGCCTTTGGCATCACAATTTTCTCCCACCGTACCCAAGGCACCACTTGCTTATCCTTATTTCCCCTCCATAAGTAACATAAATAAAGTTTCCTTGCTTTTTTCAGAATACCCTTTGGAATCCAAGACAAGGACATCCAATAAACTGGGATAGCCTCCAGTACCGACTTGATCAGTACTAATCTACCAACCCTTGACAACCATTTGTAGATCCACCCCTTTAGTCTTTTTTATAACTTTGTTATAAGCCACATCCATTTTGTCTTTCAGTAATCATTGGGTTTTAAGTGGAAATCGAGATATTCCAAACCTTCGTCTAGTCCCAGAACCTGGTAAGGGAGTTGTGACAAAAAATGTTGTATGACTTCTTCCTTGACAGAAGCAAAGAGAATATTGGATTTATGAGCATTAATCAACATACCAATTTCTTTTTTAAACAAAGTGAGCGCCTCAAATAAAATGTCAGCTTCTCTCTTTGTACCATCACAAAAGATTAGGATATCATCAAAAAATAATAAATGAGTGATGTACATACCATGGGAGATTTTTTATACCTTTGAATCTACTAGAGTTCTTTTCCACTTCCAGAAAGCGACCAATTCCTTCCACCACTAAGAGAAAAAGTAAGGGTGAAAAAGGGAATTCTTGTCGTAGTCCTCTTTTAGCTTGAAAAAAAGAAGAGGTTGAACCATTGATGAGAATAGATAAAGATACTAAAGACATACACCCCATCACCCAATTGGTAAACTCCAACCCAAAACCAAGATGAATCATAAGCATTCTTAAATACAACCAATTTACATGATTGTAAACTTTGGATAGATCAATTTTTACAACAGGTCCACTGAGTTTCTTATTTTTTATGTTGTGTAGTCCTTCTTGGACTACTCCAATAGCTTCATGTATTTTCCTACCTTCCAAAAAGCCAAAATGTTCACTGGAGATATTTTTGGACAGAATAACCTTTAACCTTCTACTGATAACCCTTGAAATAATATTATAAAGGCAATTGCATAACAAGATTGGTCGAAAGTCGTTTAAGGAAGAGGGATTTTCTTACTTTTCTGTGAGCGCAATAAACATAGATTTCAAAGGGTTATGGATATAACCATTCACCCTTGATTCCTCGACCACCTTCAGAACATCATGACCAATCATATCAAAAAAACCCAAATAAAACTCAATAGGCCAGCCATCAGGACCTGGGATTTTCCCTTTTTGAAAAGCACGAGAAGTTCCAATAATTCCTTTTCAGAAGCTACTGCCATTAATATCCCATTGTATTCCTCCTCCACAAACCGAGGGAATAACCGAGAAACCTGTACAATTTCTGCAATGGACGACCCCTCCTGGGCCTTGAATAAGGCACTAAAGTGTTCAATACCCAGCATGGCCAATCCTTCAAAATAAGTAACCACCTCGCCTTCCCTCTTCCTTAGCCCCCATATAGTATTAGCCAATTTCCTGCCTTTGGCATATGCTTGAAAAAATTTGGTATTTTCATCACCATAAGAGATCCAAATCACACGACTCTTTAGTCTCCACAAAGATTCTTTTTCCTCCAGTAAAACCTTGTGTCTTTTCTCCAAATGAACTATATTCTCCTTTTCACCAAGAGTTAAGAACCCCTTCCCTTCACCTTCTTGGATCTCCAAGACAGATAATTCAATGTGTCTCAAGTTCATGTTCCTCCTTGATCTTTTTCTCCAAAGCCCAATAAATAGTAGCTTGTTTTAATTTTTTAAGATTCCCCACAAATTGTACAGCCGCAGGGATCTAATTAACAATGGAGATTGAAGACCACATGCCCTTGACTAATTCTTGATAAGATGGATCTGAAATCCATCCTTTAAAGAATTTAAAAGGGCTCAGTGCTCTTCTACTTCTACCCCTTAACTCCAACATAATCGAATTATGGTCAGATTCCCCCCACAAGAAACCCATTGTTTGACCAATTTTAAAGATTCCATTAAATCCTCCGACAATAAGAACCCGTTTAAGCGCTTGGCCACCCTATCCTCACCAATCCTTATATTACACTAAGTTGGATTTAGTTTTAAGGGATTGACATCTATCAACCCAAGATGGTCCAAAACATTTTGAAAATAGTTGGTTAAAGAATTTGGGACAATGCGCGGTCCCCAAACCTCAGCAGCCCCTAAAGAAAAATTTAAATCCCCTCTGAGAATAATCTTCTTCCCACTAATCCAGGAGCATCCATATAAAGGGTTCCATTATTGTTTTCTGTATTGGTAAGCCCCATAAACATTGATAATAGTCACATTGCACCCCATCCAAGAGGAGAAAAAAGTCGGACCAATCTCCGACTCAAAAACCCAAAAACTTTCAAAGTTACAAGTATTTTTGTGCCACCCAGTAGCCAACCCACCTGAATGCCCCCTGGCATCCACCGCTACAAACATCCATCCTGGAAACAAAGACTCAAGAGTCTTCACCATTGTTTCACTAACCCCTAATGTTTCTTGTAAGAGAATAACATATGGTGATTTCAAATCTACTAACCTCTGTAAAGATTATTTTTTAGATGGGTTTGCCAACCCACGATAGTTGAAAGACAATATTTTCATGAGGTAACCTCCCCAAGGGTTTTCTTTTCTCTAAGTGCCCATTTGATGGAGGACTGTTGACCCGATGGAAAATCGATCATGGCCCTATATTGAGCCAAAAAGAGGTGTGATTTTCGACCCCTACCTTTACCAGAAAGAGAAATTCGAGAGAAAGATCCCATACCTTTCCCTCCCAATCCCAACTCGTCATCCCCCTTAGGGCCCCCTTGACAAACGACCTATTTCTAAGATGGTAATGTACCCTACTATCATTCGAAGAGGAATTTGTAGAGGCTGAAGGGGTAACATACAGGGAAGGAAGGGAGGTAGTGGAGACCTTAGCTGAGAGAGAATGCGAAGATGGACAAGAGGAAAAGCTCAGATTAGTAGGTGCGGAGACCCTTAGTGCTTCAGATGTAATCAGAAAAAGTAGAGACGAATCCATAAAAGGTGAGGAGCCCCCCACCATCGAAGGAATCATAATAGGCGTGACCAATGAAGAGGAAAAAATCAACCCACTAGAAGCCAAAGGACATGTAAGAGAAACCAAAATCACAGCTGAAAGGCCCTTCAAACTTCAAGGAAAAAGGGAGCCAACATTACCCAAAACCCCAGCCACAATCCCATCATCCGAAAGTGAAAAGAGAACAGATGGAGAGAGACCCGAAGAAGACTTACCCGAGATATCTCGGTTTCAGCGAAGAGTTGTCGTTGTAGGAAAAGGGGGCTTTGGACCATCCACCAAAGAAGGAACCAAGCATATTGCCAAAGTGTTTGGAGAAAAACTTGGAGAAACCTTTCCCAAAGGAGAGTCCCTTGCCTCCACCTTCTGTTCACCATCATCCAACTGCACCTCCAGAGACGACCCCGAGGGTGAATTTGGTGACACAAATCCTTTAGTGAATCAAAGTTTTCCTTTGAAGGGTAGAGGACACTCTACGATCCCGTGACCATAGGCATGGCACCTGTGACATCTAAAGGGTATTCCCTCATAATCCAAAATCTAGACAAAGGTTCATGTCGTTGATTCAATAGTTAACTCCTGGAGAAGACCTGGGCACAAATTTATCCTCACCAAAATCCACACCACTGACATAAGACCTGTATCTTCAAAATACATATCTTCTTCAATATAACTTCCCAGAATTTTACCAATCGTAGAAAACCTAGCAGAATTCTAGAACTGCATTGGAAGACCCGATAACATGACCCAAATAGGTTCCGCATCTATCCTCTCCTTCTTTGCATCAAAAGTAGGAGTCCACCTTTTAAGAACAATGGGTGTTTTAAACATACTCCACACCTTCAACAGAACCCATTTTACATCCTCCCTGGAAGAAAAAAAGAAGGCAAACCAACCTCGCGACAATAAACGAATGAGTGGCATCTTTGAAATGTGTTTGAGCTAGTTTTTGTTTATCCACTCCTTCAAAAAATCCATACCTAGATGTTTTCCCCTAACTCGACCAACCACCGCCAACTTACATAAATCGACCACCCTATCCATATCAATGCCTTCCCCAAAAACCAGACGCTTCCTGTCTCACGCACAACGAATACCTTTTGTAGTAGTAGACAAATGACCCCCAATGCCCTTTTGTCCCTTTACATGCCATTCCAAGCTCTGAGGATCTAGTGAGGGATTCTCCACTCTTTTTTCAATCACCTTACCCACCCCACCTTGTTCTGCAACTCCGGCTGATACACCCCCAACCTCCCCCTCACTGCCCAAAGAATTATCGATGTCTAGTAAAATGGACAACGATAAAACCCATTGTGTGCTAAAACCGAGATATTCTTTTGGAACAAACCCCCAATTTACCCCCTCGACCATATTACCAAGAACAGGACAAAAACCCCCCGAAGCTGCCTCCCTGACAGCAAAATCCAAACCATACTCAAGAACCTCATCCAGACCGGTGTTCCTTGAAGGATCTCCATCCCAACCCATTGACAAACCCAAACTGCCAGAAAAAGAAAAATCACCTGTGGAGGTAAACCCCGAACCTGTCACACCTGACAGGAAAGACCTTGAACCCACCAAATCCTTTGTCATTTTCAGCCTCGTAGCGCTGACATCCATCCTAGGATTCTTGGCTGAAAGTTCACCCCACTCCCTACTAGACAACTTCCAAGTCGCCAATTCGTCACGTCTCTCCAAACCACCAGAGATAAACGCAAATAGACCATCACTGACTGAGGTAATGGGATCTCCCCCTTCCTCAGCCCTGATCATGGCAGCCAGTTATGACCTCAGTGGCCCAAATCGAGCCCACACGCACCCCTGCTAACACCCCAAAACCACACCCCTCCTATAAACCCTAACCCTAACCAACACCTGCCAATTGTTACTTTTATGATCCCTTCTAGTTACTATCATCATCATTAGTTTAGAAGAATATATTAATGAATAATTCCAATTATAGATAAGTTAAAAAATAAACACATAATTAACAATTAATTACCTTGGGCATGGAATGTAAATATTCCACCATTCTTTCTTAACCATTCCTCAAGGCATATTTTAATTCTTCGACAATGACTTGTGACTTTAGAATAAGAGAAAACTATATTTAATAATGACATATATTAACCTACTATATTGGCATAATAAATGAGATTATATTGATAAACTTACAAAGCACCCTCTAATCACATACCTCACGACTTGACCCAAGGAATGTGTAACTGTTGATTTCTATGCACCTAATTGTACCTATACATAAGATAAATAAGATCAGGTTAGTTAAGTTTATTGGTGTATAACAAATGACCACAAAAGTAAGTCAATGGTACTAAAAGGTTACATCGAAAAAAGAGAACAAGTTAAAACCATATCAAAATAAATCATTGGAAGCATAACGAAATCAATAACTACAATCATATCTTATTTAATACCTTTGTAGTTTTTTTGTTGTGGTGTCTAAAGATCCACTCCTCATGCCATCTTGTCATCAACAATCCTTTATATTCTTTGAATCCTTAAGGATTTTTTAAAATACAGATTTGTCACATTATATTTTCTTTGATTTATGCCTAGATCTTTTCCCTCCTTCTGTAGGTTGGTGGTAAACTTACTGAATTTGTTCAAAATCATGAAAAATAAATCGCCTACAAAATTCAAGAATGATACATGATGAAATATAAAGGGTGAAGGACTATAAATATGAGTGAGTACATAGAGAACTAATTCAAATATATTTCACCCAATATGGTTTCTCCTCCTCTTCCTAGGCTTGGAGAATCTACGAAGGGCCCATTTTTCACTAAATTGTACATTTGGGAATATTATGTGTATATGTTTAATTTTTTTTCCTTACTAGGACTATTTGTATCAACCCAATGTTTATGGTATTCTTTCGACCACTCCCTCATGACAATGTCAAAAAATTTATCATAGAAAATTATGCCACTATCAAATTTCAAAACCTCTCCTTTATTAGTAATTTGTATACCATTATGAAGAATTGCATCACATATGTCTTATGTGGAGACTGATCTTCATCTCTAGTCATCATTATCTATGTTCCTTGTGCTCTAACATTGATATGCACATCATAGAATGGATAAGTACTATGAAAAATGTAGTGTATTGAATTCAATTACACTACAAATTCCACTAAAAATGTAGAATAAATTGTACCACAACTAACATGCTTAGATCTATTGTGACTAAGGCCCCTAGAAATTTATCTTCACTACACAAGTACAAGTAATCCATATATAAGTATGGTCTCCCTTTTTTAGTTATATTTTTTTTTAAATGTTACAAGTTTTATTATCAGTGTTTTCTGCAACATTAAACAAACTATGATAAGTAACAATTAGAATTATAAATGCAACATTTCATAAATGTTGCTTGAGCTTTTTGGATTTAAACTATGTAAGAAATTTGTAAACGCCACACACCTCTATTGGGCCCTTTGTTTTGATAGAGGAGATGTTTGCATAAAATCAATGAATAGAGAGATCAGAGTTGTGCCACCGAGAATGAAGACCACTATAAACAATAAAGGTATCTTAGATTGTGGAACACTAGAACCATAAAATCAGGTGTGACTTTAGGTGATTGAAGAGCAAAGTGGTCGAAGACTGAAGACACTTGGCCAGATTTAGAGAAGATATGAACTAGTTCATAAAGGAAGAACTGTGAGTAAGCTAATGGGTTTTTGGAGTATGAATGAATCCTCTTACCTATGACCATGATTATATAAATGTAAAGGCTTCAACCTATTTGGGGGTTGGTTATTGAATAAATAGGAGTTAGGTTGAGGATATCAGCGATGTGTCATGTTTTAGATACTTCCTTCTATTATGCCCTAGTGAATGAAGGTATGTTATGTAATGATGTATTTGATTGTGATAGAAATGAATGGAATGAGGCCCCCCTTCATTTTTTGGTTTCCATGATATTATATGGTGATGATGTTCTATGCTTTAGTTCCTTATATATTGTGTTACATGATAATCTTATATTTATTTAGGTGTTGTGTAATTATGCTTGATAAATGATGAAGTGGATAATCACATTCAATAACTAGATGGGTAGAAGGAAGTTGTGGTTTGATGTTCAAAGGTTGGTAGTATCAGTTATTTGTTAAGTATGATTATTGGGGTGGAAATTAATTACATTAGTCATATTTTTTGAATCCCCACACATCCTTTAAAGTCTTGGTAAAGTGATTTAGGTGAGACCTTTTCCTTTACGAGGATTGAAAATGCCAACTCCTAGAGTACAATGGACCTCTTGTTGGACATCGATGAGAACCTAGGTCTTATATTGAGCCAACAAATCGTTTTATTGCTAAGACCCTAGCATGGTGTGTGTGTGTGTGTGTGTGTTTTGATAATATTATTATTACACAAACCCAAATTTACATGGAGGATCAATTATTTAAACAGGTTGACCTCTTTGTGAATCAATATGCTAAGGGTCATGTGATCCACTTTCGTACATGATGACCATGACATATAAAGTCTTCTAGGTAGAATTTCTAGTGGTAATGTTTGAATGGCTAAGTAGATAGGGGAGCATATATGACTAGCCTGGAAAAGAAGGAGGGAGATCTAGTGGAATGTTCAAAACCTGATTACATTACAAATATTTGGTCACTAAGTCAAGCGTTGTCAATTTCTGGGTCAAAAGCACAATATAAGTCTATATTGTTGAATTCATAGTGAAGTTCAATTGATGCTTTTAATAAGTAGAAGAACATATCAAGAAAGGAGCTCGCAGGAGACTTTGGTAATAGAAATCACAACTTGGGAGAAGATGTTTTTGACAGAAGATGACTACATGCTTTATAACCCACCAATCATAGCAACATAAGCACTTGCACTTAGGGGTGACCTAGGATGGAACCAGAAAGAATAAGTATAATTTAAAGGAAAAAGGTACCATGGAGGAGGTACAAGCTCAAGAGAGAGCAATGTAGGCTTTAAAGCAAGGTGTAATCACTAAAAAATGGTGGTTGAACAAGATATGGTAGATTTTCTAAGAAGTTAAAGTGGTCATAAGATATATTGATGAGAAGGGGAGCATAGAACTCTGATTGAATAAGTTGTAGAAATGTGGAGAGAAATTCAGTCAATGGTTGAGAGAAAATGGATTGGTAGTAGAAGGAAGCATATAAATAATATGGAAGGAGGTGGAGCATCTAATAAATCAAAGGAATTGATCAAGGAAACACGATAGTGGGCCAATGTGTTCAGACCAATAGATTGGAGATAATGTAGTGGGAAGTCACATCCAAAGAGAATTTTGATCAATTAATAGGAGAGGGAATGGTCATCAAGACACAAGAGGATGGGATACTTGATAATGTGTACCAATTGTTTGAAGGAGGATACACGGGAGCAATAGACATGGTACATCCTAAACGTAGTGGACTAGCCAATTTGAAACAATAATTTAAGACAACTAAGGTAATTGTTAGTTTTTCTTATGGTCTTTGTTATCGTACAAGTTGTAGGTTGGGAAAAGCCTGACCCAACCATTAAATGGAAACAACTAAGAGGTCACCTACCCTATGTCACCTTAGGCATGTGTCCCCATCACTTTAGAGGTGAGGTAGTCACCTCAAAGGGGGAATCTTGGTGACCCTAGGGGGAATGAGATGGAGAAAGATGAATATGGAGATGAAGTCCCTAGAAGTCAAATATAAAGGGTATGGAGGTCTTAGAATGAAGTCTTGGGGAGTCCCAAGGGTTTCCAAGTATGTTGAGTAACCTGTAAATGGTGAAATACCTGCTTGAGACACAAGAAAAACAAGCATATATTGCAATATGATCAATTGGAAAATAAAATTGACCTTGTTGTCCCTAATAGAAGTTGTTAGTAACAATGTATATCAGCAATAAAATGGCACCATAATCTTCAAAATAAATGTTATATATCGAGTAGAAGATACAAGAGAAAGACTAGCTAAAGACTAGCAAAACTCAAGATGAAAAACCAAGATACTGGCATGAAAAGATAAGGTTGTTGTAAACACTTTTCTGCAGAAAATTATATCAGCCTTGTGGCTGTAAAAATCAATGTATTACAACAAGAAAATAATCCACTGAAACACCTCCAAACTTTGCCAAAAAGTGTGATGGACCAAGGAAGACAAGTGTGCAAACTTTGGCAATTTCCAATGGTTGATCAGGGAGTTATTCAAGCAATTGAGTTAGGGTTTATGCAACCCTAATGGCTGAATATGTAAATTCGTAACAAAAGAAAGAACTATCCCTTTGATGGGGATGCCCTTGTGGCTGTGAGGTGCTTAAGACACAAGGAACACAATCCAAGTTACACAAAGTAAATATGACAAGAAATTGTGTTTCCCAATGCAATATTTTGTTTCTCCAATGCAAGACTAGTGCCTTTAGTTATGGGTTAATGGGGTAAAAAGGAAAGAGATAGGGTAACTAAACCCTTGGGGGTGTAAATCCTCTTACTTCCCAAGGTAAGTAACCTAGCTAGGGTTTGAAGATGAAGGGTGTAAATTCTCTTACTTCCTCAACAAAAACCTTGCAAAAAAGATTGATAAAATGGTGGAAACGAGGATAGGGGTGTATATCCTTATACTCCCTATCTATCCTTGACCAAAACAACCTCAACTTGAATTACAAATGATAATAACAAGGTAAAGAAACCATACCATTCAAGAAAAATCTCTTAACATGACAAAGTAAACCTCCATGACATCAAAAAATTGACCTCCAAGAGATACCCCACCATCATCATCATCAACCATAACCATAAAATAATTATTCCATAGCACAAAAGGCAAAATACTCCAAGTGTAGTGAAAATTTCAGACCAAGTACTTCTCACAAGAGGGAGAGTTACGATAAAATGAGATCTTATCATCTCTTATTTATACAAAATTTCACTAAGATAATTTATCCACATAATTAAGGGTAAACTACAAAATTAGGGGTCAACAACCCTAAACTTTCCCATTTTACAAAGTAATATTAAACAATTTACTTTAATTTCACTTTTGCACAAAGAAAAATCTCGAGTTATATGGACTTCACCCTTTTAGGGGATGTTTTGGCACTAGGAGAAGGTCGTTGGTGATGTAGGAGTGTAGAAAGGCTCTTAAAGCCACATGTCAAGCATCCCAACAACTTCCGTCATGATCAAGGCTCAAGCCCCTCAAAATGTCCTTGTGCCAATGAATGTCAACTCACCACCAAACCCTAACCCCCTTAGGTGATGTCATGCCTCTAAAGGTGATGTTTTGCCTCTCCTAGGAAAAATGTTTGGCATGTGGGGGCTAGGTTATGTCATCCAAGTCATATTATAAGCCTTCAAAGTTTGATCTCCCTCATCTGGTATGCAGACCCTTGCCATCCACCTATGGGCTTCATGTTGATATTTTACTTATACAACCAACAATTACGATTCTTCTTTATTATTACAATCAATTAGCATGTTAGTTGCATATATAAGATCACTGAAAGAGATATAGTCACAGAAACAAGAGAGACACAAAGATTATCTTGGGAAACTCTCTAGGGGGAGAAAACCCAACAAACTTCCTCAATATATATTAGCCAACCAAGAACAATTATTCTCTCTCAAGTGTTACCCATGATTTTGGTCATCATGATGGTGTATTGATGATGGTGTACTCAGGCTCCTCATAAGAACTTTCTCCTGAGAAAAATTGACATTCATCTCTTCCCAGAAAACATACTTTTGAAGAGAGTTCACAGGTTGCTAATATGCCAGGGTGAAAGAATGACCCATTCTCGCAGGCTGCCTTAATCTAGGGTTTGAACTTCTCGCACTGTGCTACATAGCTAGGGTGCAAACTTGCTCTAAAGCTTGGAAAAAGATGAATTCTCGATGGTTCTAGAAGGGAATCTTCTAGAAGAATGGGTTGTCATTCGAATGGTTATCCTTGTACTGGATTCCCTGATATTGTGGGATCGTTCTTATCCAAGTAACCATCTCATTCTCTCCTATATATTGAGGGAATTCTCATGGAAAAGGTTAAGCAATATTCATTGGAGAATTGGTGAAAGAATTGTGTGAAGGACTTAGCTTGAACAGGAGCTTGGAGACTCTAGCAAGTCTATCAAGAGGATTTGATCTTCTTCATACAAGGATTGAGCAAGTGTGTGTGTTGGAGCCAAGTGCCACCGAAAGGAATCTTGCGACATCAAGGCGATCAGGTTGTAATCTTCTACTTTCAATTAATATGATACAGTGGCATGTCCTTTTTCCATAAAGCTATTCTTGCTTTATTGTGTAATTCCCTGATCATACACATAAGTTGACAGTTGAATATATTTTGCTATCTTCACTTTGGTTGGTTTGTGTTGTCTTGGTCTTTGTGGTATACCTAGGGAGGTACCCAATGGGAATGTAGTTATGTGTTATTAGTGGAAGTCATTTAATATATGGGAATGTGGTCATTCAATGTAAGGTGGACTAGGTCCACTATATTAATAAAGGCCCACTATGGTAGTTGGATGTAATAAATGTGAGAAGGCTCTCTAGAAGGTTCCTAGGAGATA
>JASDQU010014362.1:149487-187576 GCA_032191745.1 Picea mariana
AGTGAAGAATATTGTGATTGTACAAGCAAGGATTGCTTGAGGAGTTTTATCCTTCCATAAGGATTAATATATGGTGTTACCCTACCTCAAGGGTTTTCTCTATTTCTTGTGTTCATGTTATGGTGAATGGTTTATGGTTTATTCTTGGTATTATTGAAGTATATTTTCAGATCTGTTATAGGTACTTAACAGTCTTGACCTCATGAGAGCACCGAGGCGAAGCAGGAGCAACAGAGACCCCAGGAAGCAATACAAAGGTATGTTACTTGTTCCTTCCTACTAGCTAATTCAATGGTCAAAACTTAGGGAAAGAGTCATGTCCTGTCCTGTTTTGTTCTAGATCCAGGTGGATCTAAGGAGATCTGTTAGTGTCCGCACCTACCGATTTGTCCGATAACACAAGAGAGAACTAACAAAGGAGAATATCCTCCTCTAATCCTTCACTAGAAAGAGTAGTGCACCACTTAACCAAGAGATACCAAGAGATAGAACAAAACCCTTCTTGATGTCACACCCAGTTGTAGCAGCTTCTCCTCCAAGACTTGCACATGTTTCTTCTTGTTACAGATCTCATAAGTGAGTGTATAAATGAGGCACTGACCTCCCTTATAAATAGTGGTCTGGCCTCCCTTAATTAGGTCTGGGATGACCTATCACTTTACCCTCTTAATTTACATTTAATTGTCAAGGCACAATAGGGCCGACTTTTACAAAGGCACAATAGGGTTGTGATTGAAAAGGTCTACAAAGGTTTGTTGGTATTAAGTTTCTTTTCAAATCTTTCCTTTTTGAATGATTTGAGACTTTATGCTTACCACAACCTAGCTTGGATTGGTTTTTCTTGCTGCTTGTTTTGTCAAGACATTTGAGTGATTCCTCTTTCTCCCTACATTTTTTTGGATTCTTCTCTGAAATTTATTATTTCATTGAGTGCTTGTTGATTATCGATTCCTTGATTGAGTGAGTTATCTTCATTCAGTTCTCGTTATCCTATGAGTTCATGCTTTGTTTGAAATCCTTTTTGCTTCGTGTCTTTTGTATCTGTTTTCAACTCTTCCATTTTGATTGAAAGTAAAGGAGTGTTAAAGGATTTGCATTTGTTGTCTTTATGTATTAGAATCAAACAAAGAAAGATAATTGCATTCTTTTTTTTGGGTAGTGTAGATAACTAGGTTGCATTTAGCAAATTGCATTTGGGAATTGGGTGCTTTTGTTGAAGGAAATTGAACCTCTTCTCCATCCCGTATGTAGGATTCATTGAAGAAAAAGATTTTCATCTCATTTTTCTGCATTCTTTTGGAGTCGATTCTACAACATCATCAATTTCACTTTCACACCCTTGAGTAAACAACAACCCTAAAATGAAGCGCTTATAAAATTGATCAGACACTTTTATATTTTCTGTTAGCGAACCTACATTAGCAAGTGTAGGGCTTTGGAATAGGTTGTGAGGATAAATTTCCAAAGTCATAAAACAAACATAGAATCTTGTGTGAGGGAGAGGTAAATCCAATTGTTTGTATAAGCATAGTTGGGATCCTCCTCTCACAAAGGGGTTACACACGAGGTCGCGTTCAGGAGAGCAACAAAGACTATCCCTCCGAGGCTTAACCATTCATAGTAGTCATATAGTATATTGGGGGTTCTTCTTGAGGTCCAAATTTCTTCATTTGGTCTCGGTGCTTCATGAATTTTGAATCCATTCAGGGTCCTCTAGAGTTCTATTGGTCCACTTGTCCTCGGTTCTCTTGAAGGATTTCAGACTTGTTATCCTACCCATATGTTTGAACTTGAATGTCGACTATACCCACCCAAAGGCTAACTGTGAGTTGGTGACCTTAGTAGCCATAATATTTAGGGTCCTTAGACAAGGTGACGGTGAAGGGAAGTCTTCTTTGTACTTGGAACAAACATTGGTCAAACTCACTCAGGATTTTTGGAGGGTAAATCCACAATTATTGTGTGGAAGCTTGCACCAAGGCGTAAGTCCATTAAGCATGTCTCCAACGTAACTGATCCACCCTCTCTATCCCAACCCCTTCCTATCTTGATCTCACGATGTTGGATTTCATCACCAACTAGTGGTTTCATTGTGGGAAGGTTTGTTTGATTATTTGCTTCTCAGATTTGTAGCGTGTGTTGTTTGTTTTCCTTAGTGGACCTTAGGTCGATTCAATATCAATGGCAGCAAATCCTAGGAGTACCAATGGAGGAACCCCTTTTTCTGGGGAACCTTTCGCCTTTCCCTCTTTTGAAAATTTTGGTCCTTCGTGCATTGCTACACTGAGTCTTCCGGGATTCACGATCGGATTACTAATTTGGTTGTTCCCCACTCCAGTGATCTTGAATCTTCCCAGTGCTTCGAATGCACCTAGTGCTTCAGATGTAAGCACACCACCCACACATCAAACTCATGTCGACCTTTATCCTTCTTCACCTATCAATTTTCCTTGCCTTTCTTCTTCCTTTCCTAGTGAAAGATCTAAAGCGAGTAGCTAGGTTGATAAGAAAAACTAGAAAGGGATCAATCCTCCAACCACATCAGATCATTTTGGATCCAAACAACCAACTACTATTAATTGTACTGGAAGTGTTGATAAAATCGACAAGTCTAAAATGGAAAATCCTAAACCCAAATTCCCTTACAGGATTTGTAAGGGTAACCACTTTCTGAGGGATTTCCCTGGTCTCCCCAAGGTCTTAGAAATGTGGTCTTCCACATCATCATCCCCTGCAGGACATGTTGGTGAGACCTCTTCAGCTACTGACAGTAAGGTTGGTAAGAAGAAGAGAATTGTCAAATTTTCTTGCTTGTTATGCGAAGGTGATCATTACTCTCACCTTTGCCCTCGTATGGACAAGGCTTCTTATATTTTGGAAAATATTCAACTTCCAACTGGTTATTGTAAGATTTCTCCTAAACTGTCATTAGTTGATGGACTGGTCAATCTGGTTCCATCCCCAGTCAGTCCAGTTGATCAGGTGGTCAATCTAGTTTCATCCTCGGTTGAACCACAAACCCAAGTGACTGATCTAGTTCTGTCATCAATTAACCCCACTCTTCATCTGAAAAGTGAAACCCAAGTGATCGATCTAGTTCCATCTTCAGTCAATCCCACTCTTCATCTGAAGAGTGCCAAAGTGGTTGATCTGGTTCTGTCACTGATCGATCCCACTCTTCCCTTGAAGAGTGCCAAAGTGGTCGATCTGGTTCCATGATCAGTCGATCCCACTCCTCCTCTGAAGAGTGAAACCAAAGTGGTCGATCCCGTTCCACCACTAGTTGATCCCACTCCTCATTCAAAGAGTGAGGATGTCGCTCAAATTGACCTCATTAATAATGATTCACCTAGACAAGGGGGCACTTCGCCCATCCCAATGGCACCCCCTTAAAGAAATCAATTGATTTCTATTAATTGGAATCATTTGACAAAACCTTGTCTTCCTTCTTACGTGCCTTTCCAAATCACCGTACAAAGTTTGTGATAGGAATATTCCTCACACTATAATAGATGAAGGTTCTTCTGTTAGAATCTTATCTATGAACGCTTGGCAATATTTTGGTTCCTACAGCTTGCACCCGTGACTCAGAATCTGTTGACCTTTGATAGAAGAGTTAGTCAACCTTTAGGGATCCTTCCTCGGTTTCCAGTTACTTTGGGAGGAAAATGGTCTACGTCAATATGATGGTAGTTCATGATCCCTTGGACTTTAACTTGCTCCTTGGGAGAGACTATGTCTACATTATGAGAGATTTTGTGTCCACTCTCTTTCAAGTGATGTGTTTCCCTCACATTGGAAACATAGTAACGATCGAACAACTTTCATTCATTGACCCTCATCTAATGGTCAACCATCCACCTTCCCTGAATGGTCCATACATGTCATCGATGTCTGCCCCACCGCAGGTCAATTATGTAATGACATGCCCCATGCGTTCAATCCCGCATGAGAGGGAATCTCTCCCTTTTCTTGACTTAGATCTGGTAGTTGACATGGTCATCTCTTCGATAGGGATATTAAAGCCATATCTCCCTACTCTTATTGAGGTCGTCGACATATTTTCCTTCTAGAGTGTTTTTATTCCATCTAGTGAAGATCACTTGGAATCCATAATTGATGTTTGTCCCTTGACATGTATTTCTTCTAGAGCATTTTCCTCTTGGAAGCCATGAACAAGAAGAAGCCACGAGCATAGTTTTCCTCTCTATAGCAAGCTCATTAAAAAATGAAACATAAATTTGGGGATTGAACCCGAAGCCATGAGAATAGTTTTGCTTCTCTATCGCAAGCTCATTAAAAAGTGACACAAAGGTTCTAAGCATAGTTATTTTCCTGTGTCAAGCTCATTAAAAAATGAAATAGTCACCTCTCCCATTGATTCAAGTATTTTCACTAGATCTCGTAGATATTGAGTCGAGTCTTTAGCTAGATCTCATAGATGTTGAGTCGAGTCTTTCGTTAGGTCTCATATTTGAACATTCCTTTCATCCTCCCTTATCCTTTTTCTCCATCTAGTACATAAATTGGTGAAAACCTCAAAGCCAACAAATCAAACGAAGCTTGGGGGATCATGTCTCCATCCTTTGATTATCATTTTGGAGTTAAGACGCTAGCTTTTCAAGCTGGGGTAGAGAACCAACCATCCATGGGTATCCCTACTTTTGGAAATTATGTTGGGAATTTACAAGCATAAGTTTAATTTTGTTTCAATCTTGTGTAAAAATGAAACCAATATTGAGCTTAGTCTTTGTTCTTTCTCGTGCTCGTAAATACATGAGAATGTGACCGAGTAAACTTTTATCACTTTTTCAGAATCGTAAAGGTTATACGAAAAAGGAACCCCTTGGAGTCTCCTTTAAGCTCTTTTCAGACTCTATAAACATGAAAATATTGTCAAGTGATCTTGCTTCCTTTCACACTCGTTAAAAGGTTTGAAAGGGTGTCTTTCGAGTGGTAGTTTATTGATTTTTCAGCCTTGTGAGACTAAAATTATGAAAAAGGACAACCCTGGAGTCACCTTTAAGTTCTTTTCAGACTCTCTAAACATGAAAAACCACTAAGTTTTCCTTCTCTGGACTCGCTAAAATTACACTTTGAAGGGCCCATATGGGGACAAACCCTTACTTCTTCCAGTTCGTTAAACAAAGGAAGAGGTACTTACCGAAGGTGAGTTATATCGAGCATGTGTTACCCTCATCAAGCTCGTTAAATTAAAAATAGGTACTCATCTATTTGGGTGGGGGAAAAAACTGAAGGAAGTGGGTCAAGTTTTTTACAATCCTTTAAGGCAACTTTTGTCACCCTTGAGCATGGCACTTGTTTGCATCTCGTCTTACAGTTGGGTAATCTACTTGTCTCTGAGTCATACCAATTCCATGTGTCACCATACTTTTTCATCCAGTCGAAGAGTGGTCTTATTTTCATCACATTACATTTTTGGTACTTGTCGATTCAATGTTGCCAAGTCAATTATCGTGCCTCATCATGTTTAAGGGAAGTTTCACTTCAAACCATCCATCTGCAATATTGCCAGTTTCCATTTCCCATGTCAGTCCATACTCATTCGATTCAACATCTTACATCACTTTCCTTTGTCAGTTTCGTGTCGATGATGGGGGATACATCAAGGCCCTCGTTCGATGAGTCTTTTCTTGTCGACTTCAACACATCATCTGGGAATTATAATTAGAAACCAGTTGGTACCTTGGGACCTACATGCCTTAATGGCAAGCCTCTTCACTTCTGAAAGTAGGTTTACATCATTAACCTCTAATCGGATGGTTCCACAAATGTTCGACTTTAGCTCATTTGTTCACATTCCCTGGATTTTACTAGGGTACCTTGGGAGTCATTGACATCACCGGTGATTTCCCTCACACTTGTTAATGATTTACCTCAATGACCGATAATCAAGTGGTTTCTACCATGTTCAACATCAAAACATCTATTCACATGGCTAGACTCGTACCACATCGAGATTGGGATGAAGACCCTGGGTTGAGCATTCACTTTGTTATCTACTTTCCCCAGGCTGCGAAGGAGATCATTTGAGCATGTTGATATATAGACTATTACATAGATGCACATTGTATTGGTCTGTGGCTATTTTTTATCATCTCATAGCTCCTTTGTATATTTCTCGTGGCTATGATCAGTTCATGTCATGGAGGTATGGATTCACATTGTATCTCTGGTGGCCATATCCTTAGTCAATATTTTTCATGGATCCATAGTATATTGGTCGACAACCATGCTTTGAGTCATCTCATATCTGAGCATAGGTTTGCCTGCCTCGGAAATGGAACATATATTAATATTGTTTGATGGTTGTTTGTAGCTTCTTCCAGGTTCTCCAACTCCATGCCCTTGCATTGAAGAATTGTAAAGTGTTTTGGCCATCATTTTCTATTCTGACCTCACACTTTAGGGGGCATACTGTTACACATCAAATTTTCACACCTAGGTACCTCACCCTAAGTGTCGCAAGTGTCGTAAAAGTGTCATATGCACCTTGCTAAGTGTTGCATACACCTCGACACCATGAAATAACATATGTCACAATCCCTAGTCAACGTGGAGGAGAAATATATTATATGAAGGTCAAAATACTATGTGCACATGAATTAATTATTAATATTCATAAAAGGAAATTAATTTAGTGTGAGAATCCACCTCACATTTGGTTTCCTATTTTTTAGTGGAGGTTGAGGATCTCATGTAAGGTTGAAATATTTCCTCCTTAAAATCCTTGAGAGATATTTCCTCCCTAAAATCCTTAAGAGATATTTTCTCCTTAAATATCTTGGAGATCCCTTTTTAGTGGATCTTATGAGTGATCCTCTCCATGGTGGTTAAGCCTCCAAATCCTATATAATGAGGGCTTTCCATGGAGAAGGAATATGGGACAGATTGGAGGTATCCAAATTATGATCTTGGGAGAAATATTTTGGTTATGATCTTGGGAGCATTGTGCAAGGGCTGGGTGAGGAGAGCTTGGAGAGGAGGTTGTTGCAACTGCATCTACAGATTGTAAGTGCCTAGTAATGTTCTCATTAATATATGCTTGGCCTATTTCCCTCAACTTTGTGTATGATTGCATAGGCTTGTCTTTTGTTGATAAATTTAGTTTAAACTAATATTGGTAGAATAGGAATCATGCATTGTCTTTTCTATATATTAGATTGCAGATCTCATTAGAGGGATTGAAGATCAAGTTCATCCCAGACTAAGTGAGGACAAGCTTCAGAAAAAAGGTACATCATACTTTCTTCCTCTTTTCCCTTTGACTAGTTTAACTACATTTAAAGGAATGTTAATGTCCAATGTTAACATCTTTTTGTCTTGGTAATAGGGGTCTAGGATACAAGAGGATATTCACCTGTCTGTGGGGGAATTTTCCTACAACAAAGATCAAACAATTATGCAATCAACTGTCAAAGCTACACTGCTTCGTCAAAAGCTGACCATGTTGCCACATACTATGCCTCTATGGAACTGAGTGGCATATAGGTATGCTTCTCACTAAGTCACAAGATCACAACTGATCCAATACTAAAGGAATATCTGAATGTACTTTTCCAGTCTATGACACTACCTGCCCAATCTGAATCTACAATGTTATCTCATACTCCAATACATATTTGGGTCCATAATCGATTGTACCTTTTAGGTACCTCATCACATGTTTTTCCATAATCAGGTGAACATGTCTAGGCTCAATCATGTATTGACTCAATGTGTTCACTACAAAACATGTATATGTCCTCGTGTTCTTCAAATATATCAACGAACCAAATCTTTACATCAAATTGTATCAAACTAGTACACTTTCTCAACTACAACTCAATCTACTCAATCATGTGTTGGCTCTATGTTCTTTTCAAAAAGCATTATATGTATCACTGTTTAAGAGTATGTCCTCTACTCTCTCTACAAATGTTCCTTATGGAACTAGGACTCTGCACCTGCAACTATTTTTTCTGAAACTGATAATGAATGCTCCATTCTCACTGTAGTTGTTGAACTATGAGAGTAGCTCCTCTACTCCATCATGATAATAGATTCATTTGATCCCTCTAAATCTCATACAACATCAACCTCTTTTAATGGATCATGGTTTTTCTATATATACTTCTTATGATTACCAGAGCAAGTGTCTCATCATAGTTTTCTCCCTCTTGCTAAGAGAATCCTCTAGACACAAATCAGGCTTTGTACATATTTATATTGTTATCTGCCACATGCTTGATTTTCTAGATCAATCTTGGAAGTCACCACTAAATTCCCTTTTGGTCTCAAAGAAAAATCCATATCCCATTCCTTTTGACTAGCTTCCTCCTATGTTACTAAAACAAAGGAATCTTCCTAGGAGATTTCACATCTCCTAGAAGTCTTTGAAGCTATGATCTATTCTTCTCAACTCATGGCATATGTCTCTCATTTCTGGAAGACATCTCTTTTTCCCATCTGATCCTTTATGAGATCAATCTCACTTTGAGTCTCCATGCTCCCTCTAAAGCTTGACTCCTAATGAGTCTATATAATCTTTGGATCCACCTGCTCCCTCTGATATGGCTCGCCAGTGCTATATGGATTTTCATCCTGCAAAGTGTCATGGGACCATACTGGTCTCTTCTTGGTTACTGCAATGATTTTGGATAGGCCCTTCTGTCTCTACTAACTCTTCCTGATGATATGAAGAGTGATCAACTACATTAGAGGGGGTTTGTTCGATCATCTTTGGAGCCTTTTGCTCCTCACGATCTATCTCCATATGAGATGTTCTGTATCTAGCAAAAGTAGCTTCTTCTTCTTCTTCTTCTTCGGTACATGGATGTATATGGTCATGCATACAACTTGGATAGTTTGCTCCATGTCTCATCTACTATGTTGCCTCCTGCAACCGACACTATAGCTCCCTCAGGGTTATCACTTGTGACATGCCCAGAACAAGAACAACAAGGGAGAAACAAAAGACAAGAATAATACTCTTTATAATAATAATAAAAAAAATAGTGAGAACAATCATCACAATAGCTCCTTCAGAGCTATCACTTGTGACCTTCCTGAAACAAGGGTAAAAAGTAAGAAATACAGTAATAAGAAATGAGAGCAACACTCTTCTAGTGTTGGGATCAATCCTTCTTCCATGGTAACCTAGAAACAAAACAAAAAGTTTCTCCTAGAGGATATGTTAGTTATATATAGTAAATGATAACAATAAGCATTTATCTCAATAGTGCTCACATGATACCAAGTATTAAATAATAAAAATTTTCAAAGATTGCTATCAAAACTATAATGTTTACTTGTAATGGGGTAGTTATCAAACTTTTTATGTGAAAATTTGAATCTTATCAACTTAATCAATCAAACCTGGAACTTGGAGTCTTGTCCTCAAGAATGAGTGTTGTTGCTTTTATTTTGAGTCTCCTTCAGTCAAGATGACAAGTATACTCTTCAACCTATCCTCTGTACTAAGATAATATGCTTTCGTGACAAAAATCTAAGTTAGAGAATAAATTCTATAATATCAACCTTAATCAATCTAATACTTTGACTTTAATTTTGACCCATGGTTAGTATGATAGTTGTTGTCGCAAGAGTTGAATCTAGGCTGTAATAGAGCCAAGCCTTAGCACATTTTTAAAAGAAAAATTTATTTGTTGTTCGGAGCTTGACTTGGGTTACAACAAGACAATCCCTGAAAATTGATTTAGAGTGTACTTCTGACCTAATACACTTAAAGAGAGTTCTCTCAACAACCAAGGGCTCTTTACTCAGGAATATTCGGTAATCATAGTAAGAAGGCCAGATTTCTTATCAGAGAAGATTTTTGATAAGGTTGGGGGTTGCATAGATTTGAAAAGACCTATTGGGCGATGGAGTCAAGTGAAAACCAAAGAAAAGAAATAATAGCAGTGATCGTATTACTTGCGGAAAATGAGGCAAAGTAAGTCTATCTTTCAGCAATTGATAATCATGATATAGTAGCAGAAAAAGAAAAGGAAAAGACCATCACAGTGAAAGCATCTATCAATGATGAATTTTCACTACAACTTTATAGGAAAAAGACTGAAGGCTAATAACTAGATACAAAGCACTTATCTTGAGTGAATTCTGACTAGTCATCATCGAAACACAACATCTATCAATTGTGTGTAAGGAGCATGTAAAATGAATTCCAAACAAATTTTAACTCAGTCNAGTCTATCTTTCAGCAATTGATAATCATGATATAGTAGCAGAAAAAGAAAAGGAAAAGACCATCACAGTGAAAGCATCTATCAATGATGAATTTTCACTACAACTTTATAGGAAAAAGACTGAAGGCTAATAACTAGATACAGAGCACTTATCTTGAGTGAATTCTGACTAGTCATCATCGAAACACAACATCTATCAATTGTGTGTAAGGAGCATGTAAAATGAATTCCAAACAAATTTTAACTCAGTCAATAAAGGAACAGATAGACAATATGACAATGAAAAAAAGAGAACAGACTTAAAGAATCGACCGTGATGAATCTCACAATATCAAGTGAAGATGTCTCTTCTGTATTACTCCATTCTGGGTTTTCAAAATAACTCCGTGTTCAAAAGGAGATCTCTCCAAAAGGGGTTTTCCCCCCGCCCCCCCTTTTTTATTACAATGGATGAACCTTTATATAAATTCCCTCTCTCAAGGAGGTTGAATCCGCATCATAAGATATCTAACAGAAAATGAACTAACTTCAACCGTCTTTAACTAATAATAACAGTAATCCGAACTAATTTAAAAGCACAAACAAAATCCTAATTTCTAGCGAACTGTCTATAACAGTGTATGCATTTGATTCACCTCCATGTGTAAATATCTCTGAAGTTGTCGGGAGTTCATAATGAATAACCATATCAACATTAGGAATATCAAGACCACGAGCAACTACATTAGTAGCAATCAGCACGTTAAAATGTCCCTCGCGAAATCTAGCAAGAGTCTTCTTCTCACTAATTCTGTGAAATATCACCATGCAAAGGTTCACAGGAGAGGACCCGACCCAGTGCCACTGATAGACTATCTGCATCTCACTTTATTTGAGTGAAAACGATACATTTTCCCCCTTTAGCATATTTAGTTATCAATGGGTTGATAATGGAGTATTTCCCATAGGTGGATGTGGCAAAGTGATATTCCATCTGCCAACTTCTAAGATGATTCACCAACAAGATCAATAACAATAGGATTATTTAAATATTTCCTCGAAAGCCTCTGCACCCAGACATGCATTGTAGCAGAAAAAGCATACTCTGGCGTTTTTTCGTCAACTTCTCCATAATCACCTCAACATCTTCATCGGAGCTCACATTTAGTATCTGGTCAGCCTCATCCAAAACAATAAACTGTACTTCTGACAATACTAGTGCACCTCGGTTGATTAGATCAATAATGCGACCAAGTGTTACGACAAAAATATCTAAACCCTTTCTAAGAACATTGATTTGGTTTATTATAGGCAAACCCCCATAACAACAAAGAGTATCTAGGCTTGGAGCAGATTATTGAAATTCTTTATCAACTTGTTTTGCAAGTTCTCGTGTTGGAGCCAAAACGAGTGCCAAGGGATATGACCCACGCCCATTTTTAGGGTTGTGTTGAAAGATTTTGTCTAGTATTGGGATTCCAAAGGCGAGAGTCTTTCCAGTTCCACTACAGCCTCTGGGATTTGATGCCAGCCAAAGTCCGTGTGCGAATATGACTAACATAATATTCTAATTAACAAATGGAACCCTACCCGTCGACACGATGATTGGAACCATGATTTCGGCTTTTAGGCTTTCGAAGTAAAAGAGGAGAAGCTCATTCTTCTGCCGGTTAAATTTTCGAAAACAAAACTAGGTCTGGAACTTTGCCAATTGATGTTTTACACCTAAGACAGAACCTCAATCCCTCTGCGTTTGTGTGTGAGCTGGAACCCTGATTTCGGGTTTCGGGAAAGGAGAAGTAGTCAATCCAAACTCTAAGTTGGCCGAATTTATGAAATAGAGCTCGGCATAAACTTTGTGTGGGTCCTCTTCGTGAAATCTCTTGCATGCGGCCGTGAGGATTAGATTGTACCTATACATCCTTTACAGGCAATGATGCATATTGCATGCAATCCATTATGTTTTCTTTGCTACATTCCCGTGTTTGTGATTGTTTGTCTACTGTCATTTGGCACAGGGCTTCCCCATTCAATCGTTGCCCGATAAAATGAGAAATATCTTTAAGCCACCCTTTACCTAGCTTTGAACTTCATTTAAGCGATAAGGTGGTTGCACAAAGGTTTGGATTTGCTGACAACAAATATTACCTTTTTCCATTGTAATATCCAAAAGTGGGTCATGATATCGGCTGTAATTATGGTATAAGTATTGCCCATGTGAGGGGGTGCATTCACATAATACCATGGCGTTACTAATATGAATGGTAATGACATCATCTCTCAATTTATTCCTTGTATAACCTTTCCAAACACAACATGTTGACCATCCAACCAGCTTCTTTCACAGTTGTGATAAAAAATTGAGATCTGTTAGAATCGGGCCTTGAATTTTCCATGGAAACCACAACTGCATTGGAATGCTTCAGCTTGAAACTTTCATCAGGAAAACTGCCTTCATAAATTGACACACCACCCCTGCCATCTCCAAATACTACATCTCTAGCTTGAATCATGAAACCATGTATGATATGATGGAAAGGAGTTTTTTAATAATGCAAATATTTTGTAGTTGTTCCTTTACCTTTCTCCCCTGTGCAAAGATCTCAAAAGTTTTCCACTAATTTGGGTACAACCTTGCCATACAAACCAATAACAATCCGACCAACACATTTTCCATTGAAATACTCCCATGCAACAAGGATAATAATAAACTAATATGGAAGACATGTGCCTCCATCCGACCATGCTGCATGAGACGAAAGAACAACTTCTTTCCAAGACTTTGGAATTGAATATATAAAGCTGCTAGGTTTGTTTCTTTTATATTAGGACAAAAGTTCTTGATATAAAGGACCTATGCTAGATAAGATATATAGTCAAAGACCATGATATCGTATAAGAATGAAAACGAAATCCACACCTCTTACATGAAAAGGAATACCAGGTGCATAATTAGTGAATTGGCCACCTCGCATTTCTCGGATCTCATCTTCTGATAGCTTGTTTGAAAAAATCTCCATTTCTGAAATATTGTCTTCAATGAAATTACTTAGGTTTGGTACTTGCAATTGTTCTTTTCATTCTGTACTGCTTACTTTCAAAATTTCACATACATTTGGAGGCTTATTTGGCATCATCGTTATCTGAGGAATGTCGATATTTTCAACACAAAAAACCAGCGTGCATACAAAATCTCTTAAGGTCTCGACAACCATTTGAAACTTTGCTTAATTCAAAAAACAGGGACATCATTGTGTTGAACTTTCGAAAAAGAGATTTGTCGATTTGCAGCATAAGAGACTTCAAAATTGCTTGCAACTGTCACAACACCTTCTGGCTCTGCCATTAAAGCAGTGCAGTAACTGAATGAAAATTCAAAATGTAGATTATTCGAAGCACTAACTCACCCTTCGTACCTTGAACCAGTGAGAGACCCCAGAACATGAACTTTCTTCCCAAAAGGCCCTACAAGGCCTTTAGCAATCTGATGCAAGTTAGAGATAATTTGGAAATAATTTTGATGCGATTCTCAAACACATTGGGATGAAGACACTGAGATAATTTGGAAATAAGTTTGATGCGATTCTCAAACACATTGGGATGAAGACACTGAGTAGAGCAATTTCCAAAATCTGTTACAACATAGACATGTGAGACTAAAGAAAAGTTTGATGAAAATGCTAGTCTCTTGTTTTTAAAGTTAAGGAAGGTTTGCATGAATGTGATGATATACACCAGGTCTATTACAGAGATACAAATCAGATTTGGATGATGAAATTGATGAGGGATTTTGGTTGAGGTACATGTTGAGTACATGGTTGATACAAGTAGTTGATGAGTTGGCACATACATGAGGTGTATAGTTGATGATGTTGGTTGATGCGTAGTTGACACATGATTGGTACATACTTGGTACATGGTTGGATTCACTTGTTTATGGTACAGGTTGATTACAGGTTGGGCATGGTTGATGCAATTGTTTATGGTACAAGTTGATTACAGGTTGGTGCATGGTTGATGCACTTGTTTATGGTACAGGTTGATTACAGGTTGATGTACATGTTGATGCATGGTTGATGCATTGTTCAGATTTATTGGTACAGGTTTACAATGGTATATCTCACAGTGATAGTGTGACAGTGGTTCCATCATTCTACTTCTACTTCAGGGTGGCAGGACGGGGCAAGGACAGGTGGTTGTAGCCACCTTCCAGTTGTAGCCGAAGAATATTCGAGGTTGTAGCCTCCTTCTGGTTGTAGCTAGAGAATTGGGGAGTTGGAGCTTCCCTCAGGTTGTAGCTTGGGAAACTAGGGGGTTGGAGCCTCCTTCCAGTTGCAGCTAGAAAAAAAAGGAAGTTGGTGCTTCCAATGAATGTAATTCTTCAAGACATATAAGAAAAAGCATCATGTGGTTTTCTCCCGATTTTGGTTTCCACCTAAAACACTGGTGTACTATGTATGTGTGTGATTGTTTATTTCTTACTGCTCATTATTGGATAATAATTCTACATTGATATAACATTTGAAGTAAAAGGATTATAATTATGCTATTATTGATTCACCCCCCCTCTCAGTAATCCAACATTGAATTCAACATGTTTAGATAGAAATCAATTCCTATTGATATTTGTAGTTGAAGAGAAGGCCATGTAATATGGAAATTATGGAAAAATTATGGCTATGAGAAAATTTGATACTTTCATGTGAAGTAGGACCTAGGGGATTGTTACCACACAATATAACACCAAGTGTTAATCCTTCACAAGAAACTAAGACTAGTGGAACATGGAAGATGTTAACATTGTCATCTAGGCAAAAAATTCCCTCTTTTTAGTGAAGGAGTAGAATCCAACACAAGGGAGCCTTCCCTAGTAGCCTCTAAGAATCCATAGGCAATACACAATCAATTCTAGGGCCCCTTGGAGTGACTACTCAAACTACCACCAATGAAATAGGATAGAAAAAGTATTAATGAGGTGGTAAGAGAAGACAATTTCCATATTTGAATTAATGAGGATCTAGGTAAATTATAAAATGTTTTACAAGTCAATTCAAGGCTCAAGAGGATCCCCAAACACTAAAAATGAAGAAAAATTCTAGGGTTTCTTTCAAACTTAAATCAATTATGCCTTGAGGAGGGGTCTCTATAGGATGAACATCCTTTGATGGATCCAAGGGTTTCCCTATATCCAATTTTGCTTCTTACACCTGTTTATACTTCTCTTATTCTTATTGTAATGGTTGTTGTCTCATTAATTCTTGCTTAGCCTTTTCTTTCCTTTATCTATTATTTTGTTCTTCTAGGGCCTTCTTTGTTCAAGCTCTTCTTGAGAAACATCTTTGGCATCCTTCTTGCACAACTCTTCTTCCATGGTACTTTGAAGTTCCTATCCTTGGGAGGCCCTATTATTTTCTTCTTCTATGGCTCGATACTCAACTTCTGCCTTCAATCCAATTTATTCTACTCTCTTAGATTCCTCTGCTTCTCTTTTACCTATAACATCCTATGCAACTGTTGTAACACTTTGTGTCATAAATTCTATTTTTTCATCCACAGAGAGAGTTTTAAAGAGAGTGATATTTGGCTTATATTTCCTCTCTAGGACCTCAACCCATCTTGGTGCATTCTTAGTGAACACCTCGTCATCCCATTTTTCATAGGCATAAGGCCAATACACAACAACCTGCTTGACATGCTTAATAACTACCCACTTTGGATCATGCTTTATGTATTTTCCAGTTTCAAATATGTATTCCAAATGGCTTCATCCCTCTTTCCTGGCCTGTGGGGTGTCCTTGACAAAAGTAATATTCTATTTTAAAACCATAGGGGATAAAATCCCTCTTCTTGTCTTTGACTAGGGAAGCATTAAACCTCTGAAGAATTGTTTGATAAAAAATTTCCCCTAGGACAAGCTTGTCGGGGATAGATACATGTAATAAATGAGGTGAGCTTATTGTTCAAAAAATCCTAATGTATGTATACTTCTCCTCCATATACCAATTTCCAATGCATGACAATATTTTCTTTGCCTGCTTTGATAATCTAGGGCAATCTTGGCAAAAGATAATGAAATAGAGATGAGCTAAGAACAAGTCACATATCATGGAGTATTCCTTCTTGTAGATGTTTTTCGATAATATGTTGAAGTATACATGGGCCAGGGGTTCTGATATATGCTAGCTCAAGTTCAAACTAGAAAATACATTTCTGGCACATACAACATCCACTCTAATGCTTCTATGCAGGGAAAAATGGGGGCTCTAGCTGCAACCATATGCAGTCAATAATTTTGGATATTGGAGAATACTTGATCATCTATCACTCTAAGGGATTGGTCATTGTGTGGTGTCGATGCAGGGTAATATTCACCCCTCAATTTGATAAACAATTGATTCCAAGAAGGGAGGAGAACCTTAGTTCTCGTGGTAGGCTCAATATTTTTGTATAAGGGTGGCTAGAAAAAATCTTTCTTCAAAGGAATATTGATTATTATCTCCACATATTTCAACGACTCCACTCCCTTTGCAAGCACAAGTGTGGACACTTCACCCAACTGCATACCTTTCACCTTTGGAGTCTTCAAGGACTAACAAGGATTGGCCTTTCTTGGCATAATTTTCCTGTAAATAAACTAGTTGTTAGGCTATGATCAATCGTTTCTGATGATAATTCAAACAAAAATAAGTAATGGAAATGATGAATTCCCCTGATCCTCGGTGGAATAATACATGTATATTCTTTCTATTATATTGGTGCACTTTGCCATTTTAATCAGTACCCATAAGATAACATGGAAGTTGACGAGAATCCATACAATGATGTGGCAGTACATGTGTCATCCTAATGTGGATAAAATGAAGTATAGTAAGTGATGTGTCCATGTACGGTATGCGACATGGCAACCCACGATTGAAATTCGTAATTAAAGGTATTCAATCCAAAATCTATAATTTTGGAGAAATGAATGAAATATAGAAGGTCTGGATGTTTGGATATCTGAAATAATCATAGTGTAAATAGAATTAAAAAAACCTGGATCACAGATGAGAGGAAATGACATGTTGAATAAAAACAATCATGTCCATTGATTCGACATGTAATACAACTCCTGACTGTTTATTTTTCCTTTGAATGGGATCTAGAATTTGACTTACAAGTCCTTCTCTTTTTATTTATCCCACATTCACTAGAGAAATGCATTACTACATGTTTATAATGTTCAAGCCTCTTAATAATATTTGTGTGTGAAGCAACGCAAGTTATGAAACCTTGAGCATATGATAAAATTTTGGTTGCTACCAAGTAAGAAAATCTAGAATCTGGGATAAGATATGTGAGTTAGAAACCAAGTTAAAATGAAAAGTTGAATTCCTGATGACACGTCGATTTAACATATAGGAAGCTAAATCAAACACCGCATCAGATTATAATGACATGTTAAGTTTGTGGCTAGAGGAGGAAACATTTCCAAGTGGACAAGTGGCAAACCCTTACTAGACTTCGTAAATACTTGAATACAAAATCCATGAGAACATATAGGAAGCTAAAGCAAACACCGCATCGGATTATAATGACATGTTAAGTTCATGGCTAGAGGAGGAAACATTTCCAAGTGGACAAGTGGCAAACCCTTATTGGACTTCGTAAATACTTGAATACAAAATACATGATTTAGAGAAACATATGATATACAAAGATCTAGATGTTTGGATTTCAGATATTTAGAACTAGTAATAAGTCTGAACCCAAATCTAGAATTCAAAATAAACAAGACACAAGGAGATTGCAATAATTGGAAATAAAGATCTTGATGAAGTCAAACAGTCCTAGTCGTATGATGATGTGGCAAGTGATGTGTCAATATGATGTGATAAAATGAAGTACGATCGATGACATGGTAGTGTACAATTGATGGCATGGACCCATATGGTTCCTAGCCATATGATGATGTGGCAAGTGACATGTCAATATGATGTGATAAAATGAAGTACGATCGATGACATGGTAGTGTACAATTGATGACATGGACCCATATGGTTACTAAGTTTACTATCATTCACATTAAAAGTTATAATAGTGGAGATCCATCGTCGTAAATAATTAGACAACTAAGATTGATTTGGCGATTCATAGCTCATCAGTATAAACTGAGACAAGATACTTCTATCCATTCGATGTCAATATGGGTTTCATCTATGTCGATGGACCATCGAAGGTCAACAAAGAATGTGACCTATTTCCTCTAAGTCCCGACAAATTATGTCGACCCTCGATGGGTTCAATCAATGTTGGTGGAAAAACATCGATACTTTCAATCTAAATTGACTTGAAATTTTACCAACGCCAATGGTTCATTGTTGCTTTCCTAAATTCCTTTGTCAGGATAAGATTTTGTACTATGTTGGCTTATATTTTCATGCCTGACCCAATGGTTTGATTGACACTTGTGAAATTTGTACATTTTAAGCTCTTCTTTGACTTCTTTTTCCCTCTTTCTATACCAACATGGGATTTATTTTTGAATTTTTCTTAATCTTTAGAAATGAAATAAAATGAAATAAAAATGTAGGAATTTAAAGAAGACAAAAAATATAGTCAAACTCTAAAACACAAGGACATACAAAAAATGAAAGCGGTACCATAAAATTTGAAATTTTTTGAAGGGTGTGTTGTGTACTCAACAAAATGGCCATCATTAACAACCGTCTTGTGGTAACTACAAGTTGGCCTTTTCTTATTATGAGAATTAACCTTAGAAGTAGAGGATTTGGAGTATGCTTTTGGGGCAGACGATGACCGTTCCTAATCTTTTTGTGACTTCTTGGAGTTTTTGTTTCTTGTCAGGTTTCCATGCCTCTTTCTGTCCCTTCGACTGACCAACCAACAAATCTTGAGACTGAGATGGCTTAAGAAGACCCATGGAAAGAATCTTCCCCTTCTCATGCATCAACATTTATGAAAATGAAGCAAAATAAGGCATTGTATATGTGGATCCCATAGTAAACCTATGAGTGTGAAAGCTAGAAAAAAATACAGCATATTCAAGTCCAAGTTTGGAGAGAGTAGTTAAGACAAGTTGTACATCCTTTTTCTCTAGCTACATGATTTACGTTGGGCTCTTAGGTCATTAACCTTTGTTACATAACCCTGGATGTGTTCATCGCACAATTATATTGAGAGGAGGGGGGGGTGAATCAATATAAGGATATATTTTTCTTTTTAACATTCAAAAAACATAATGAAGCAATCACATAAATGTAACAACTAGAAGACACAATATTTAACGTAGAAACCCTTTCGGGAGAAAACCACAAAAAAACATTTTTATAAATTTGTAGGAACCAACCTATGGTTACAAATGTTTGTAGGCACTAACCTACTAGAGACACCAATCCCCACTGTTGTTTGTAGGCACCGACCTATAAGAGACACCAATCTTCTCCAATGTTTGTAGGCACTGACCTATTGGAAACACCAATCCCCATAATTGTTTGTTATGTAGGCACAAACCTACTTACAATTTTACAAGTTCTTCATATGCAATTCCTTCATTGGACTTCTTGTTGCTTTTGTCTTCACAAAATATTCTCTACGCTCGTTACTTCTTCTTTCACTAAATCTACTCTACGCTCATTACTTATGCTTTCACTCTGACTTAACTAGATATTATTTCTTATTCTTCTACTTCTACCACAAATATTCCTTTACAATTTTTGCTTGCTAGAACGTCAGATCTATTTTCTAGAACACCAGATCCGATCTTCACTAATATTTGATTGTTGCTCCTTGAATGATATTCAATCGTCACTCCTCAAATGATATGCATAAGAATATTACATTTTCACCCACAAACTTTATTTCTCACAATCATCTTCGCCTTTTATACTTTACCATTAGTTCTACATGAAAATTCATGTCCATTTGAAAAGACACGACTTTTATTAAATAAATAATTAATTTCCCCCTTATTTATTTATTTATTTATTTTTCAACATACCATGGGTAAAATACCACCATGGGTTTTAAAACCATGTGCAAATACCATGTGAACTTTTACTCCACTTTTACATAATTTCATTTCTAATCCACTTTCATTTTTTACTCCACTTTTACATAAATTCATTTCTAATCCACTTTCATGTAACTTCATTTCTAATCTACTTCCACTTTTGTATTTATTAAGGCCACATTTCCTTTGAATATTTATATGTGAATGCTTACTTATCTTTGACATCAATGACAATAATTTATTCGATAATACCCCCCTTTGTCATTGATGGTATCCTTGTATTAAAAAACACATAATCCTCCAGAAATAGAAAGAACTCTCCCTTGTTTGCAACTCTCCCCCTATATGTAATTATCCTCCCCTTATCTGCAACTCTCCCCCCGTATATAATTCTCCCCCTTTGACATCAATGGAAAAGGTATGCTCCCCCCGTGTTGTGCTTCTTTACTGATGAGATGAGAGGGATATCACTCCCAACTTCTGTCTAAGATATGCAAATGTTTCTCTATTTTGTTAAAAATATATGCAACTTATTCCTTGGTAGCAATGTATTCAAACTTGACACTTTATTTATCTACTTGTTCTATTAGGAAGTGGTACTTGATGGGAATATGCTTTGTCTTTGAGTGAATAACAATATTCTTTGAAATGTTGATTGCACTTATGTTGTCACAGATGATTGATATTGGTTGATCATATTCTACCTTGATATCATGCAGTGTTTGCTTCATCTAGAGAAATTGTATGCATCGAGTTGTCGGTGCAATATATTCAACTTCTATTGTAGATAGAGAGAAGTAATACTATGTCTTTCCTAGAAAAAATTCTGTTCCACTTGTACTTTTTCAATCATCAACCCTACCTACCCAATCTACATATGTATATGCTATTAGAGTAAAATACTCACCTCTTGAGTACCATAAGCCGTATTCCAAGGTGCCCTTTGATATTTGAATATCATTTTCACTATTTACACATGAGTTTCTTTTGGTGCAACTTGAAATCGTGCAACCAATCCTATTGCTTGCATAATCTCCGACCTTGATGTTGTCACATATTGTGGGCTTCCAATCATTGACCTATACAATGTTTGGTTTGCTTTCAGAGATTCATCATTTTTGCTCAATTTACACCTTGTGACCATAGATGTGTTGAATGGTGTACAATATCCCATTATGAATTTCTTCAACATTTCCTTGACATGCTTGGTTTGTGAAATGAATATGCCTTTGTCATATCGAGATAATTTTAATCCAAGAAAGAATGACAATTCACCAAGCATAGACATCTCAAATTCCTTTTGCATTTCTATTGCAAAATCTTGGCATATTTATTTCATACTGCCTCCAAAGAATGTCATCTACATAAACCACAACAATCAAATGATCTTTTTCTACTGTCTTGATGTAGAGATTTCTGTAAAAAAATCATCTTTTGAATCCTTAATGTTGTATGTATTTATCAAGTCTTGAATATCGGGCTCTGGGAGCTTGTTTTATCCCATAAAGTGCTTTCTTCATTTTTTACACATGATCCTTATTTTATGATAATAAACATCCTTCTGGATGTTCAATGTGTACTTATTCCTCTAAATTAACATTGAGAAAGAAAGACTTGACATTCATTTGATAGAATTTGAAGTTCTTGAAACATGCAAATGCCAATGATAGCTTCTAGTCTAACAACCAGAGAAAAGGTTTCTTTGAAATCAATACCTTCAAATTGAGCACAAACTTTACAAACCAATCTTGCTTTATTTCTCATTACTTGCCCATATTCATACAACTTGTTCCTAAGAACCCACTTGGTGCCAATTACATTTTTATCTGCCGGCCTTGGAACAAGTTCCCATGTTTCATTCTTCTCAATTTGATTAAGCTCTACTTCCATAGAATCAATCCAATGCTTGTCTGTGCTGGCTTCTGTAGAATTCTTAGTCTCTATTTTATATAGCAAGGAGAAGTTTGCATATTCTGATGCACTAGCTAGTATTCTTCTAGTTTGGACTCCCATATCTTTATTACCAAGAAATAGATTTTCCAAATGATTATTTTGGACAAAATCTTGATGGTGTATTTGTATCTTGGCATTATATTTCTTCTTCTTCATTTTATTCTCCTTATTCTTCCTTCTCTTCTTTGTAGTCTGGCTCATATGTTTGAAAATTTACTTGTGTTTTTACCTTCTGGTGCCCTGCTTCATCAACTTTTACATTGACATTCTCTACAATTTTACGTAATGTTGTATTGTAATATTTATAAGCTTTACTTCTTGATGAATGACCAAAAAATATACCTTCATCTGATTTGGAGTCAAATTTTCCCAAATCCTCATCATCTCTCTCTTTATGTATCACTTGCTTCTGAAAACTTTGAAGTATTTAACTGTTGTCGGTCTACCTTTTCATAATTCATAAGGTGTTTTGTTGTTGTTAACTCTGATTTTCCCTCTATTCAGAATGTGAACTACGGTGTTAACTACTTCTCTCCAAAACCTACCTGATAGCTTGGATTCATTCAACATTGTTCTTTCCATCTCTTGTACAATTTGAATTTTCCTTTCTACCACTCCATTATGTTGTGGATTTATTGTAGTTGAGAAATGTATTTTGATCCTGTGGAGTCTCACAAAATTATTCAAATTCATTTGAGATAAAATCACCTCCTCTTTTTGATCTCAAACACTTGATTTTCAAATATGTTTTGATTTTCAACCAAGGATTTGAATGCTTTGAACTTCTCAAAAGATTCATATTTTTCTTTTAAGAACGTAACCCATTTTATTCTAGAATAGTCATCAATGAGAAACATGAAGTAATTTTCACCTTGTAGACTTTGTGTTCTTGTAGGCCCATAAAGATATGTATGAACTAGTTCCATGGATTCATTTTTGAATACTCCTTTGATTTAAATCTTGTTCTTGTCTGTTTTTCCATGCTGACATTTCTTGTAGAGAGTGTTTGAATGTTTAACAATATTTGGCATCTATCTCACTGCTTGTTTAGTGTTGTTTTTTACTAGATTATCAAAGTTCATATGACCCTTTCTTCTATGCCATAAAAAACTTTCATTTGTTTGTCCCATATAACACTTTTCTCACTAGATCTCATTGAGTATATATACATTATTTTATGTTATATATGCACTTGCCACTAATCTTCCTGGGCTTTCCTTCCTTATTTCACAACCTTGAGAATTAAATGTGAGATTGTGTCCTTGGCCACACATTTGACTAATTGATCCAAGTGGATAGCGGTGGCCACCCACCTGTTCCAATTGGCTCATTTTGCCATATTTTAATTCAACACGTTCTTTTGTACTTCTTTGTAATTTTGGGTTCTACACTTCCAAGGCTATCTAGAGTCCTACACATATTCCAGGTGGATACTGGTGGCCTCCCACCTAATCCAACTAGCATATTTTGTATGTTTTCATGTCAACACATATTGTTGTACTTCCAAGGCCATTTTGGGGCCCTAAACAATGTTATTTTGGCTCACCATAGTCAAATTGTAGACGGAGTCAGAGTTTTATGAAGTAATGCGTAGTTATCAAAAATACCTTTCCAATGGGATATCACGTGCATAAAATAAAGATTGTATGCAAAAGTTACGAACCCAGGAAGTTAATGTACTAACTTACCCAAACGGGGCCCACATGACTTTTGGCGTTTCATCTCCTAGGGTTAGGTTTTTGGATGTCTAGGGTGTTGGCATTCCTGTTTAACATAAAAATGCCTTCAGAGCCTCATTGTAATCATCTTCTAGCGAATTAGCATAACTGTCACATCTCTTCTCAGATTTAAAGCTGCCACCTTTCTAGTGAGTCTTGCACTCTGTATTTTTACAGTCTCTTTACAATTCTTTCATTAATAGAAATCAAGTATTGTTGTATTTCTTTGTTTCTGGCAATTTTCATGAGTGTTTCATTGTAATATCTATGCTTTCATTTTGTTCCGAAAATAATCCGGATCAGTGGTATCAGAGCATGCTACTCTTGATCATTTTTCAGCGCATGTCCCTAACGAGGTCCGAGTATAGCCAGTTGGGTCTCGAGTTTTTCTCTCTTGAGGACAATCATGCTCGCACTCCCAAGAAACCCTCGATGGCGGAAAAAAATATAAACAAAGGAGAAGAATATTATATTAATCTATTGCTTGAGCAAGCTCTCACACGACAGAGGGATGAAATGATGGAGAATTTTGCACACATCCTTCAACACCTGTCGATAGCAACATGCGCATCTTCATCAAGAGGCCATTTTGGAGGAATCTATCCCTTCAAGGTACAAGGTAATTTTGATATTCCCATATTTGAAGGTCAGATATATGTGGATGCCATAGAAAAATGGTTAAATATATTAGAAGGTTATTTCTCTATTCAAAAAAATTTCGACAGGAAAAATATCACCTTATCACTCCTCAAGGCTCTCCCCCATGTCAAAAATTGGTGGGAAAATTACTAGGAGAAAAGTTCCACAGAGGAATCTAGAATATATGGGGTTGAGCCCACTTGGGATTTTTTTGTGGATGTGGTTAAAGGAAAATACTATCCTATTGATAACTATGAAGACCGGTACATGAGATGGACCACACTGTGGAAAGAGAAGAGCCAAACAGTGCCAGAGTTCACAAATACTTTCCATACCTTGCACACCAAGTTGGGTATCAAATACTCTGAGCAACATCTGGTTCTAAAAGACTATGGGGCTCTGCATAGGTACATACAAACTGAAATGAACTTCCTAAAAATCTCATCATTAGGAGTTGCCTATTGATATGTTGTCAAAATCGAGCATAAATTTAAGCACTAGAACAAATGGGAATTCAGGTCTGCAAATATGCAACAACCAAAGCACGGTAAAGACATCCCTAACCAATAACCTCTAGACAACCAGTCCAAGACACAGGACAAAAAGAGGAAAGGGAAGATGAAGAATGACACTGGGAAGTGGTGTGACTTCCACAAAATCCCCTAGCACAACACCGATGAATGTATCTCGAAACAATCATTGGTGGCCAAGGTCAAAGACATGGAGATGAACCCTGATTCAGAATCCAATCCAGAAAATATTGAAAACAGACAGATCATCGACGCAGACCCCACTGCAATTGTCTCAACCACAACAATTCAACCAGAATAATCAGTAGATCCTAAAGAGGGGGAGCATCTATTCCATTCACAAATGTGGGTGAAGGGGACCATGTTGCATTTCATTGTTGATAATGATATCCATAAGAACCTCATCCCAGCTAAGGCCATCAAACAGTTGGGGTTGTCGACAACACCACAACCACAACCATACAACATCGGGTGGCTTCACCAGGGACGAGATCTCTATGTCATCCAACATTGTCGCATGTCTTATGGCATCCAACCCTTCAAGGATGAGGTAGTGTGTGATGTTTCCCCTATTGATGTCTTTGATGTGGTTTTGGGCCAACCATATATGTGGAGACATCATGTTGTCTATGGTTCTAGACCCTGTAGTGTCATTATTACTTTGGGAGGTCAACTCTATCGGATACCAGAGGTAGTTCCGACTACTGCTCCACCAAAACAATGCCGCAATGTAATCTCTCATACTGAAAAATACATCCTCTTCACAGTCTGTTCAAAGGATGCACATAAGACCACTACAACCACTGCATCCTAAACACCTTCTATCCAGAAAAAAACAAATTTTCAAAGAGAAAGAAGATATTGTTTCTTCACCTACAATGGTGTCTACACAATGGCTCGTCAAACCAAGAGACAACAGGTTGGTGGAACATATTCAACCTCGCCAACAACTGGTTTGTGACAGTATTCCATAGACCAAGTAACACAACAAAGAATACATCTCACCAAGATTCAGATTCAGAACATGCTTTCCCCTCTTCCCTAGGAACTCAATGCAATGGAGACCATTGCTTCCTAAGGGGGGAGGATTGATCCAGGTGGATATTGGTGTCCACCCACCTGTTCCAACTGGCTCCTTTTGCCATTTTTCAGTTCAACACGTTCTTCTGTACTTCTTTGTAACTGTGGGTTCTACACTTCCATGGTTTTCTGGAGCCCTACACATCTTCCAGGTGGATGCTAGTGGCATCCCACCTAATCCAACTAGCTTATTTTGTATGTTTTCATGTCAACACATCTTGTTGTACTTCCAGGGCTGTTTTGGGGCCCTAAACAGTTTTATTTTGGCTCTCCACAATAAAATTATAGACTGAGTCAAATTTTGACAACGTGATGTGTAGTTCTCAAAAATACCTTTCCAATGGGCTATCACGCGCCTAAAACTGAGATCATATGCAAAAGTTATGATCCTAGAAAGTTAATGTACTAACTTACCCAAACGGGGCCCACATGACTTTTGGCGTTTCATCTTCTAGGGTTAGGTTTTTGGATGTCTAGGGTTTTGGAATTCCTGTTTAACATAAAAAGGCCTTCAGAGCCTCATTATAATCATCCTCTGGTGAATGAGCATAGCCATCACATCTCTTCTCAGAGATAAAGTTGCCACCCTTCTAGTGAGTCTTGCACTCTGTACTTTTACAGTCTCTTTACAATCCTTTCATTAATAGAAATTAAGTATTATTGTATTTCTCTGTTTCTGGAAATTTTCACAAGTGTTTCATTGTAGTATCTTTGCTTTCATTTCGTTCCAAAAATAATCCGGATCACTAACATTTAGAAGATTGTATTTTAGACCATCAATGTACATGGCATTTTATGTTTTAGTCTTTCCATTATTGAGACTTAGAGTACCTTTTCCAGCTATCCTTGTAGTAGCATTTCTTCCGAATGTCACACTGCCTCCATTAACTTATTTTAAAGTGAGAAACTTTCTCTTGTCACCTGTCATGTGGCTTGAGCATCCACTGTCAACATACCATTGGTTTCCTTTTTTTTTAGCATGAAGGGCAATTTGCACAAGAATAAATTCCCCCTTCTTCTGCATCTCTTGTTCCTACTTTATTTTCCAAACTCCTATGGGTTCTTTCTTTTGTTTGACAAGGGAATCCACATCCTTGTTTTGTCTAGGAGTTTCCACAAGTTCACTTCTACAAAACATGCTTTGTGCCCATAGTTTTTTCATTTATAACATACGACATTGTAATCAAATAAAGGGGAAAATGAATTATAGTTTTTTTTTTAGAATCCATAAGCATTCATGTATTTGTTCCATACATGACTATTTCGTGTATGTGTTCTACAATCTATTTCTTTATGACCAAAATGATTAAAAAAGAAGCAATAGCCAAAGAAAGAATTTTGGTACCAGTTCATGTCAGGCCACCTTGGTGGGAAAGATATTTTGAATCTATCCTTGTTTTCCTTAGGAGAATGCCAACTTTCCACGAAACATTATTTTATTTCTTCATCATTGATGGAACTTTTCAGTACATCAACATAGCTTTTATATTTTTCTTCATTTACTTTCTTTGATGGCCCTGCAACTTCTAGATCTTCTTTGGTGGTCATCTGACTCTTATCATAAATAAGACTCACATTAATAAATATTGACCTTTGAAAATTGATGATATGATCTAAGGTTTTGGTACTCTTTTCAAACTTCAACTTTCTGTTCAACTAAGCAGTTGACTTTTCCAAATCCTTTCTTAAGGAAACAAGTTCAGCTTCTAGCTTCTCACATTTTTCTTCCTTTTCCTCCAGCTGAATTCTCACCACTTATTTTATCCTTCTTGCCTCTTCTAATTGAACTTTTAGGCTTATGATAATGTTTTATGATTCATCAAGACTTTGTGACATTTTGGATTTTGAATCATGATCCTCTTCTTCATATTTCTACAACTGCTCTTTTTGTTTCAAATTAATTTTCCTCAACTTCTTTATTTTGGTCAAGATCCACTTCTCCATCTATTTCAATGTTTTCCTCTTCTTTTGAATCCATCATTTCTTAGTTTTCATCAAACTTGTTTTTGATTGACATGAAGAGAGCTTCTTCTCCATCACTATCAAAACTGCTTTCACTGCTTTCTTCAGATGATTCGCTGACCCCTTTTGAGTAGAGGCTCTTATTATGCTTATAAGAGTTCTTATTATTTTCATTATTTTCTTGTTTGTGGATATTTTTGTATTGATGATGCTTTCTCTTTATGTTATAGTCTTCTTCATTATAACTACTTTCATTTTTCTCATATGGACACTTAACAAAAAAATGTCCTACTTTTCCACAGTTAAATCATTTAAAGGGAAACTTACCTTTGTATTTTCCAGATCCCTTTTTGAGTTTTCTCACAAACTTTTCTTCCTCTACATCTAATTCATAGCTGGAACAATCACTTGATTTTTTCTCTTTTTTCTTCAACTTCTTTGAGGGTTTGAAATTTACTTCTCTTTTTGATGGTTTTTCCTTTTTAGTCCTCATTTCATATGCAATGAGGATCCCATGCAATTCATCCATTGTTAATTTATCAATATACTTTATTTCCTCAATGGAAGAAACTTTGGCATCAAATATTAAGGGAAGTTCAAACCTTAAGTGGAGTGACCTCGACACCTTTTGCACAATCATTGGTTCTACAACTGTTTCACCAAGTCCTCTGAAGGTGTTGACAATTTAGTCCACACAGAGGAGATACGATGCAACATTTTCTTCATGTTTCATCTCCGAACTCTTAAACTGTCTTATATGATTTTGGAGCTTAACCTTCTTGACCTTTTCATCTCCCTCATGAATGTTTTGAAGTTTGTTCAAAATTTCTTTTGCTGATTTGCAATGCATTACTTTGATAAACTCTTATTCTGACAATCCACACAAGATGGCGTTCATGGCTTTGCATCATTTTTAGTATCCTTTTTCTCAGTAGTATCTGTTGGTGGATTTGTTTTGGATATATAACCAATAACGATCGATTTCCAAATATCAAAACCAATGGCCATCATATATGTTCGAATACTTATACTCCAGAAGGAATAGTTTGTTCCGTCAAACAACATATCCCTATTTATAGAGAAACCTTCCTGACCGACCATGTGTGCTCTCGAGATCTACCTTCCAATGGTTAGACTATTTCCAAAGGAACTGACTCTAATACAAATTGTTGAGCACACACTTATAATGAGAGGAAGGGGGAATCAATATAAGGCTATATTTTTCTTTTTAACATTCATAAACCATAATTAAGCAATCACATAAATGTAACAATTAGAAGACACAATATTTAACATGGAAACCCTTTTGTGAGAAAACCATAAAAACTTCTTTTTATAAATTTGTAGGCACCAAGATACAATTACAAATGTTTGTAGGCACCAACCTACTAGAGACATCAATCTCCACTATTGTTTGTAGGCACCGACCTACTAGAGACATCGATCCCCTTCGTTGTTTGTAGGCACTAACCTACTGGAAACACCAATCTCCACAGTTGTTTGTTATGTAGGAACCGACCTAATTACAAGTTATTCATATGTAATTCCTTCACTGGTCTTCTTTCTACTTTTGTCTTCACAAAATCCTCTATGCACTCGCTACTTTTGCTTTCACCGGATCTGCTCTGTGCTCGTTACTTCTACTTTCACTTTGCCTTCACCGGATCTGCTCTGTGCTCGTTACTTCTGCTTTCACTCTGCTTTCACCAGATCTTCTTGCTTATTATTCTAATTTTGCCTTAGATCTTCCTTTACAATTTTTTGTTGCTAGAACACCAGATCTATTTGATAAAACACCAGATCTAATCTTCGCTAATATTTGATCATCACTCCTTGAATGATATTTAATCGTCACTACTCAAATGATATGCATAAGAATATTACATTTTCACCAACACACTTTATTTCTCACAATCCTCTTCTCCTTTTATACTTTACCATTAGTTCTACATGAAAAGTCATCTTCATGTGAAATACGCGACTTTTATTAAATAAATAATTAATTTCTCCCTTTTTTACATTTTAATTTATTTTTCAACATACCATGGGTAAAATACCACCATGGGTTTTAAAACCATGTGCACTTTTACTCCACTTTCATTTTTACCTTCTTTTTTTAATTCACTTTCATGTTTACTCCACTTTTACATAACTTCATTTCTAATCCACTTTCATATTTTACTCCAATTTTTTAAACTTCATTTCCAATCCACTTTCACGTAACTTCATTTTTAATCCAGTTCCACTTTTGTATTTATTAAGGTCACATTTCCTTTGAATATTTGTATGTGAATACCTACTTACCTTTGAAATCAATGACAATAATTTATTCAATAGTATTTTGTCAAATGTAACGACCCAACCGTTACGTCGACCAAATAAAGTACAAGGTAATTTTTTTTCTTTTATTTTCATTAGGATATTAACTCGTTACAACATAATAACAACATACATCATCATAACTAAAACGACGCATAATTCATGCATTAACACAATTAAAAACGACACATAATAACGACTCTATCAACATATAAACATGAATGATAACGACACATGATCAACACAAAATTATACATGATGGCAATGCAACTCAACACAACAAGATCAACTGAAGCAAATATAATTAATGATCAACCATATCGATGAATAACAAAGAACTGCCCACCCAACCTATCCTGCATGGTTAGGAACTCCAGGACACATAAGCAACACTCAAGCCCAGGATTAATCCGATTTATTTTGACCATTTAAGGTCTCAGGGCTGGTGACCGTTTTGAGGAACAAGGAGGTGTCTAAATCCCGCTAATCCAATCAAGTCGACAACAACTAGATCAATCAATCAGTCTTCATCATCAAGTATTCATGGTGCAAAAGTATTCTAATCACTTAATTAAACATACATCAACATTATTTCAATGCGCGGAAATAATCTAATCACTTAGGAAATCATACATCACATTATTTCAAGGCGTGCAGATAATCTAAATACATAACTCAACATACATCATCATTAATTTCAAGACACAAGATTAAGCAAATTCATAACCGATCATACATCAACATTTGACACCTAGTGCAAGGAAATCTAATCACTTAGTCATTTATTCAATAACATTATTCCAAGGCAAAAGGAATTCTAATCACTTAATCATATATACATCAACATTATCCCATACCGCAAGAAATCTACTATGCTTATCAAATGCAAGCAACAATGAGTATAAATGAGAGAAAAAACATTCATAATAGTAGGATCATTCAAGAACATGAGTACAGTATTAAATGATTGTAGCTTAGCCATACATCTCATTGATATCTTCTAGGTGTAAGTAAGGAAGGTTTGTAGTTTACAATTCAATGAGAGAACCCATAAGAAAACTCATCCTCTTAAGCAATACATTAAAAGTTAAACAAGTTTTACATTATAAATCCACCATGTAAAGCTACAAAACCATTTGTAAAAGCAATAGACTAAGAAGGAAATTGCCTTACAAATCCCAAGGGGAGGACTTAGGTGACCTAGAATCCTAAGTTAGAGTAAGGATTCAATTGATTTATACATCTTTCAATAAAGACTATGAGGAAATCAATCCTAAGAAGAATAAAACAAGGCTTGAATAATTAGCATATCTTTATGGACCAAAAATATTATTGAACAAACATCAACCACTGTTTGCACAACCATGTTAAGGTCTTGGGAACGGGGCCCAACTTTTAAGCAAGGCAAGGGTTCAATCAATTTATATACACCTTTAGAGAGACACAACTTATCTATCAACAAGGGACTTATCTTATATAAAACAACTCCATACTTCTAAAGAAGACCAATTCTATGTTAACGCACACAAGGGATAGACCAACCTTGATTAGATTAGTTGGGGTTTTGTTTCCCTTCCTGGATCATGAGAAGATTGAATCTTATTGGCGCCTTGCATACCAACACAATCTTCTACGAAATGCATAATCATTAAATTTAAGAGGGGAGGGATAGCATCACATTACACACCAAATACTTACACCCAAAAAATAGTCCACAAAGAAAGCTAAAAGGTGCAACAACAATACTAACATTAATCACCCACATCCTTTGAAATCCCAACCCCTGAACCCGAGATCGATTCAAATCAATTTCACATGCTACATTGGCCTTGCATAAAAGGTGAGTGAGGAAAGAGAGGGCATGCTAATATCCTGAAATATCTGTCAAGGAAGAGCAAGGAGGGGGAACACACTTGTAGCCCGAAATATCTATTAGGAGAGCAAGATATGGGTGCACTCAACAACCCCTATTCTCTGTTAGGAAGAGAAAGATATGGGTACACTCATCAACCCATAATCTCTGTAAGGAAGAGAAAGAGATGTGCACACTCAACAACCCCTATTCTCTGTCAGGAAGAGAAAGAGATGGGCACACTCAACAAACCCTATTCTCTGTCAGGAAGAGCAAGAGATGGGTGCACTTAGAAACCCATAATCTCTGTTAGGAAGAGAAATAGATGGGGGCACACTCAACAACCCATAATCTCTATCAGGAAGATCAAGAGATGGGCGCACTCAACAACCCCTATTCTCTTTTAGGAAGAGAAAGAGATGGGCGCAATCAACAACCCATAATATCTATCAAGAAGAGAAAGATATGGGGGAGCACTCAACAACCCATAATCTCTTTCAGGAAGAGTAAGAGATGGGCGCACTCAAAAATCCCTATTCTCTGTCAATAAGAGAAAGAGATGGGCACACTCAACAACCCATAATCTCTGTGAGGAAGAGCAAGATATGGGGACACACTCAGCAACCCATAATCTCTATCAGGAAGAGAAAGAGATGGGTTCACTTGGAAGTGAACATGGGGAGCGGTGGGCTTGAGTAGTGGCCCCTTGTTTGCTCCATTCTCCACTCACCTTACAACCCTCCCCACAGTAAAACACCTAGCGCCATCCTACAATATTGGAAACCCAATGCTATACACAATCCAACGCCATCTTTCATTGAAGCGTTGGAAACCATGAACAATATGAAATATGAAAGGTTTATTTGGCAATGGATGTGACTTGAAAATGAATTTGTCTTCTTCTAATGATTAGTTTCATGCCTTCTAGTTTGATCTCGATCCATCTTATAAGATTGTTGGTGTTGTTGGTCGACAACTGAAAGCAGCCTTCAAGAGCTTTGAGTTTCATCAGATGAACTCAAAATCAAGTGAATTTCCTCTTTTTTTTTAGAATATTTGCACTTCATATTCATAGATGTAAATTTTTAAAGATTGACTTTGAAAAGTCCTCATCCATGGAGTTCACCCTTTGAATCTCCTTGTGACCTGAAAAAGAAAACATAGCACTTACTTGCAATACAATATTAGATGATGAAGGAAGAGAGGTGTACACTCTCCTTCCATTAAATACAAGCAATACTTTAAAAACAATTCCAAAGATGATATTCAAAGAAAATGCATTTGTTTTACCCCTTTTAGGAATGGTGGCCAACCTAGACCTCCTAGCGGTATTTTGTTCGCACAATATTCATTTTATGTCTGATTAGAGTGATTTCGCATCCAAGTTAAATTGAATTCATGTGGATACTTCTAGTATAAACAGGTTTTCAAAATGGTTTAATATGATATGCTAAAAACGATGAACAATTCACTGTTTGATAGAGCTTCTTGTGAATGCTTGACTAGACCAACAATCACTATTTGGAGTGTAACTTTTTCATTAAAGATCCGATCGATGTGATTACACTTGGAGAGTAAAGTAGATTCCTTTTTTTGTATCCATTAGAAATAGGTTTTTAAGAACCTTAGGTTTGATATCACAAAATGTCTGATGAACAAACCTAGGAGGCAGAGTTTTACTATGCTAATTTGAAGACATGTAGTCACTAAATGAGTCATAACTTTTTCATTTGACGTCCAAATGGGATGATTCAAATTGTGTTTCGAACTAGACTTGCATATATATCTCCCATATAAACAGGTTTTGAAAATAAGATGATTTTATATGTGAAATATTCCTATGAACAGACAAGACCTAGAATTGTCACAATGCAGATGTTTTTAACAAGTAGTTAGTATTGAGCATAAATTTTTCATACGAAATCAGATTGAGGTGATTCAAATTGATTTGGAAACTAGATTCCAAGGGATACATTTCGTATAAATATCATGTAAAAATGTTTCCATTAGACCCCTCAAATCAAGGTTGTACTAACCCTGTCCTCAAAATTTCACTTGAGACCTAGTTTCTATTTTGATCATATCTTTTTTACTTGTGATCCAAATTGAAAATTTCAAAAAAGATTTAAAAACTAGATTTCAAGAGATTTATTTAAAAACATGTTTTCAAAATGAAACTATATGGTTACCCGAAATAAGATTGTCTTTACTGTACTTTTCCATGAAATCCTTTCAAATGACTATTGAACAATGATTTGAAGAATTATCCATAAAAGTTTGAAGAAAAAGTCTGATTCATTTTACCTATTTGTTTATTTATTCTATTCTATCCTACACTATTGTTGAAAAATAAGTCATTCTCTCAAGTATAACAAAATTTCCAATGCATCCATTTGCGTAACAAGATCATAAGTAGATTCACATTCAAGTTTGAAAAATATACTTTAATGAATGCTTCGACATGACAAATTTGTTGATCATAAAGATTTGATGCTAAAGAATGTTGAAAAATGGAGTGGTGTTGTGGCCGAATGACTAATTGAAACCAAATTTTGAATTGATCTTGCTTTGCTTGGCTCTCCTTAATTGTTATAGCACAAATCTCTTCTTGTGGCACTTGTTCAAAATCTTGAATGCACAAGGGATCTTGTGATATACATGCTAGAAATTCTTCAATTTCTGGCTCTAATGTTTGATCTTCATTGCATGTCATCCATGACTCATTTATTTCCTTGGAAAGATAACTAGAAGAAGCTTCTAGGTTCTCTTCTTGTGGATCCTCTTCATGGATATTTTGTTCCTCTTCTAACTTTTGAAATGAAGATTCATCCCTAGTGACCATTCTAAATTGTGGACAAGGATTTAGGAAGATCCTTGTGGTGGCATACCCTCCTTCTCTAAATGACTTCTTTAACATCATGTTTTTTTTTAGATCTTGTTTTGCAAATGGATTTTATTGAGTGGTTGGGGGGTTTAGCTTTGAGGATCTACCTTCCTAATTTCTATGTCTAGGCATGAATAAGCATAATGAAAAATGTTTTTGTTTTTGTGTTTTGTTGTTGTTTTATAAGCATCCTATCCAAGTGAGCTTCTAAATCTATTTCTAAATGTGCATCCCTGGCAACGACACCAAAATGTTGGGCTCCAATCAACTAATGTAAATTAGAGTGCATTAATTATCAATCTAGAGTTTGTAAGACATTGATGCACACTCAAAATATATGAGCTTAGAGATAGACTTAGTTGATTTTAATAATATAAACCAAAACCTATTCTAAGAGCTGAATATCGAGGAGATGCTAAGCTTCTATTCAGAAGTCATGTTCATAGATCTCACGACATTAATCAACAAATGTTTTCTAAAGAGCATTTGATTAACAGTAAGCATTCAAAAAGATATTCAAAACTATCTCAGAGGCTTATCAATGCTAGAAAGACAAAACTCTTATTCAAGCGATGCATTCATTGTTTTCTTTCATTCATTAGCAATCATCACCAATTCTTGTTAAATCAAAAGTACTAAAAGCATAAATAACTCAAAAAGCATTCATGATCATCTTAATGCTTGAAAACAAACTACACATTGAATTCTTATTCAAGAAATCATTCACAACATGAGTAATGCTTGGAAACATTAAGCATATTACTTAACTATCGAATTCATCTGACTACAACAAATGCATAAATAAAACTCATCTACAGCAAGATCTGATCTAAAACATATGTCAAAGATTACTTAAAAAGAACATAAAGGAAGAGTGTATTAGTTTGGCAAAGGGGGCCCTCCAATGCTTCACTTGTACACTTGAGTTGCTTCAGCTAAGAAAGAATTTCCAATAGCATTCACATAATCATCTCATAAACATCATCAAGAATAAAACACCAAACTGATCTCAAGACTGAAAATTCAGAGTTTTCTTCATTAACTTCAGATTGTCATACTAGTCCATGTCTTGGAGTATTTATACAAGAGTTTTGAAACTGATAATGCTAAGAAACCTCCTAAAGATAATGATCAGATCCATAAAATATGCTAGGAAGGTCGAATACCCCCTTCAGATCCATAAAATATGAACAAATCCCAAGAAAATCTAAAACTGTCCATGATTTTATGCTAAAACAGGGTATTTTYTGTTGAAGTGGCCCTGTTTGACCAGCATTGACCAGACACTTGGAAAGATCAGATCTTGAAGTTGATAGGTATTCATCCATCCTTGTACATCAAGGATCATGACCCATGTCTCATATTTTTCCCAGCTGTCCTGCAAGTACACGAACCTTGGAGCAATTACGGGATTTAGTCAAATCCTATAATTTCTGATAAATTTTTAATTTTAATGCTAAAAATTCGAAAATTCAATTTTTAAGCTTAGGAATGATAAATGTACCTTGCATAGGCTTTTTTATGGAAAATACGGAATAAAATAAAGGCAAAATGGATGGTTTTGGAGACAAAAGTGTGATTTGTGAAATGAAAATAAGCATAAAATGGTACCCAACAATAAGTTTGAGGATAAAAATCATGAGGAAATGAGAAGTAATACTTCACAAAAATTGTGATTTAGTCTAAGAAAAAACACGCGGAGGAAAATTGGTTAGGGTTTGCGCTGACAGGGTTCAGCCGCTACCATGTCGAGTCAGGACGGAGGGGAGCCGCCGCCCCCTCCTTCCCCCTCTGCGTCCTTCAGCAAACTGGTCACGGCTTGCACGAAGAAGGCGACCCAAGGTGAACCATCGAGCTTTGTGAGAAGACTAGAGGACATACCAGAAATCAATCTCCCACCGGAACAACCAATGAAAGTAGCAATCTCCTTATCAGAGCGAGGACTAGTAGGTCAGTTCATGGGGCTTTGGCCCTCAACCAGGACAACAGACAACTGGATTCAAAGAAACTGGAGGCCGCTAATAAAGAATAGTGTGACCTGCTACGCTGTTGGAAGGGGCTATTTCATCTTCGAATTCATTTCCCAGAAGGATTGGGACTTAATCTTCAGGAACGGGCCATACTTCATGGGTGCACAGGGACTTTATCTGAATCGTTGGACTCCAAACTTCGATCCAGCCTCGGAAGTACAGGTTTCTTATCCATGTCATTTTATGAGATTCTTTTTTATGACTCTGTTGAGGTTCTTTAGGAGGGACTGTCATTCTGCAATTTTTGGCCATGTGTCCAAAATTGTTACATTTGTAACATTCCACTTCAGTGCTCAAGGATTCAAACCTGTTGTAACTTCTTCTCTGTGTTTCACTGGGTCTTCTTGAATAACCCCTTTGTGTATGGCTCTCAAAGTAGTTATTGTTTCTGTTGTTAGCTCTGCAATTTACAGCTTTATGTCCAAAATTATTACAAGCATAACATAAACCAAAAAATACAGTTTGATACCTGGTAGTTGAAGATCTTATGAAAGGAGGTGCTCTTATGAATCCTTCTTCTTCTTGAGGCCTGTCTATCTATTGTTGATTCTGAAATCTGAATCTTCTCGGTGGAGGAGTGCCCCTGTAATCTTCCTTGTATATCTTTTTATCCCCTTTGATTGTTTTTGCATAACTTTTTGGATTTGTTTCTTGCTCTGTTGTTTTGAATCTTGATCCATTTTCTGTTTGATTGTATACAAGTCCGGACTTGTTAACATGAGATTTTTGACTGCTAATAATGTCATCCAGAACTTTTGAGCTATTCTGCATATTTTTCTTTTGAATATCCTTTCTTAGTGTGACAATCTCTGCTTCCAGGTTTCCAATGATCCCGTCCTTTCCTTCTAGATGTTCTTTGAGTGCTTCTTCAATTCTTTTATCTTCTTCTATTTGAACCTTCAATTTTGTAATCATTTGTTCTA
>JASDQU010014362.1:196696-220368 GCA_032191745.1 Picea mariana
CCAAAAGTGGTCATAAACTTGCGAAGGCTCGTTCTCACTAACCGGGGGTCGAAACCAAGCACGGGATATACCGTTGGAAAGGTCTCACACTTCCCTACACCATGTTTGGGTTTGATTTTCCCTTTGATACCATCATCTGAACAGAATCAGATCAGGAAGCTACAGCTATTAGTTTAGCCCATTCGGGTGACTTTGACTTTGCGTGTACCATATGGGTCATACTGACTTGGAATCAAGATCATGATAGCTTGTTGAAAAGCTTGTTCCGATCCATGCCACTTGAAAGTGTTGTACCCCCTGAATAGAACAGTTTTGACATGAGGAAGAAATGCTATGGGAAGGCCCACAAGTCCCTGAGTGCACCCAACTGATACTCTTTCAAGGGCAGAGGCCACAATAACTATGACCCCCGCCACTGTCTTTGACTGGAACCATAGCACCAAGGGGAGTTTATGTAGAAGTAACTGTGTAAAACACCATGTTGAGCCCAGAGCAGATTTTTGGGTCAACAAGTGGGTCAAGGAGCTGAGAGACTACAATGATGAAAGGTTACAAGGGATTGATAACACACAAAAGGTGGAACAAAGAGTAAGGCGAGTTGATTTTAAATGGAGGTATCTTGGCAATTCAAAACAACACAAAAGTAAAAGTAATACACCTTGACCTTGAGGTATTTTGAAATTTAGGAAAACACGTGAGAAGTTTTTATGAATTATTATTTGATTAAAATTTGAGTTAGAGAGAATCAAAGGAATTGAAGGTCTCCTAATCATAATTGTAAGACAAACTCATACTAAGCAGGTGCATGTAATGTTACAATTATATATCATGTGGGTTTCCCTAGAGGTGCACATAATTTACATGAGTTGCAGTAATAGGCACATTTACAAGTATCATAGAGAGGAGGTCGACCTGAATATTAGGTTAACCACAACTTCCAGTGAGAGAGTGTCAAGGATAAGGAAGTGATCCCATGTCATGAGACAAGTGCAAGGATAAAGAACTGAGGTTGTGTTGGCAACACCCACGTTTATTATATGTTTGTGAGCATTTGTTAAACCCTGAGTGTAACACCATGAGCCGTAGTTCATAATGCCATGAGGAGTTGTAGAGCTTGTAATTTTCACCTCTGGTTGTGAAGTGAGTCACCACCTAGAAAAAAAAGTGCCATCGAATGTTGGATTTTCTAGAGTTACCAATGTTCTTTTACTTCATTACCATTAACATATATATATCATGTACTGATCAAAAGCAACATAAATAAGAGACAAAAATAACACAAGATATTTGTCCTGGGAAAACACAAAATGGGGGAAAAACTCAACAATTTTTCTTAGAAAGATTCCATTCACAAAGTCCAACCATTCACCATATCTCAAGAGCCACATACAAGATATAAACCCTAGAACTAGGCTAGTGCACCTCTAGTGCTCACAGATGCAACATCAACACAATACAAGAAGAGCACACCTACATAGAGAGATAACGCACAAGATAAAGTAGCCACCAAGAATAACCAAAACCCCAGCTCTGCATCGCCTCTTCTTCCTAAGACTTGCTCACATTTTCCTCAGTGAGAGAGAGTGTGTCAAAATGAGCTAGACGTCCTCCTTATTTATAGTCTTCAAGTCAACTACCTGGGTCGACTTCTTCTCTGGGAATCTTATTTTTACTTTATTCTTTTATGTGTGGGCCGAATTCTCTTCTAGGTAATCTTCTTGTTGTTTAATGGTATTCTTGGACTTCCAGAATCTTATCTTCATCTAAGAAAGATCTTTTAGTGGAAAGTTCCTCCCACAACTACCAAAACATAAACACTCCCTCTTAGCTAGGGAGGTATCTTTCATGATGTCTTCATCTAGTATTCCACTAACTACTCTGCAGTCAACTAGTAACACATAGCTACCAAAATTCCATCGGTATCTCAAATCACCTATCACAGTCTCTACAATCAAGTAACACACAACTACTCCCAATGTGAACTGGTAGTATCCATGGAAATCAACTAGTAGCGCATAAATATTAAAATTCCATCTAGTAGAACATGACTGTATCGATCCCTAGTAGTACAAAACTACTATCTAGTGGTACACAACCACTCCAAGTAGCACACAGCTACTGCCATGCTCTCCAACAATCAACTAGAAACACAAAGATGCCACCGTGCTGTCACGACTACATAGAAATCAACTAGTAGCACTAAGCTACTACTATGCTATCCAATAGTCTATCATGACTATGAAACAATCAACTAGTAGCACTAAGATACTACCATTCCATCAACCATAGTCATGATCTACAATCCACTAGTAGTCGTAAGAATACTACCATGCAATCCAATAGTCTCCATAACTATGCATCAATCAACTAGTAGCACTAAGCTACTACCATGCCATCAACCATAGTTATGATATTTGTGACTATGCAACAATCAACTAGTAGCACATAGCTACTACCATGTCATCAACCATAGTCACAAACTCTATGACTATGCAATAATCAACTAGTAGCACACAACTACTACCATGCCATCAACCATAGTCATATCTTGTAATCAACTGGTAGCTACACAAGCTACCACCATGTAGTTCAACAATCTCTATGATTATGAAACAATCAACTAGTAGCACACAACTACTACCATTGCATCATCCATAATCATAGTCTGCACTCCCCATGACTATGTAACAATCAACTAGTAGCACACAACTACTACAATGACATCAGACATAGTCATGGCCTCCATAAATATGAAACAATCAACTAGTAGCACACAACTACTACAATGCCATCATCCATAGTCATAGTCGATGTCTCTATAACTATGCAACAATCATCTAGAAACACACAACTACTACAATTCCATTAGCTATATTTATAGTCTCATCCAGTAGCACAAAGCTACTCCCACAGTCCTCACAACTATGCATGTGATGTTTCATCTCTCATAAGGTCTGACAATGCATTACCCCTTCAGTCACCTCACATGACTGATCTAGGGAACCCTTAGCTAGAGGGGTTAGCCGACATGAGAAGAAAAAACACACCTCACTCTCAATGAGGGTGGACATTCTGCATCACACCAAGCTTATCTCTGAAGTACTCATACTTCACTCTAGACAGAGGCTTGGTGAGAATGTCCACTATCTGCTCATCCGTGGATATGTACTGGAGCTCTATAGCTCCACTCTACACCATGTCTTAGATGTAATGATATTTGATCTCTATGTTCTTTGACTTGTCATGAAAGATATGGTTCTCTAAAAGCCTCACACAACTTTGATTGTCACAATGTATCAAAGTTGGCTCCAATTCTATATCAAATATCCCTGCAAGAAACTTCTAAAGCCACACTACTTCACGACTTGCCACACTAGTTGTGATATACTCTGCCTCTACTGTACTAAGTGCCACTAACAACTACTTCCTGCTCAACCATGAGATCATACCTGATCCCAGACTTAAGAAGCATCCAAAAGTACTCTTTTGATCCACTACACTCCCTTCTCAGTTAGAGTTTGTATATCCATGTAGCTTCACATATCCACCCGATAAATATATCAATCCATATCCAATCGTACCACATAGGTACCTCAACATATGTTTTGATTCCATCCAATGTACATATCTAGGTTCAACCATGTACTGACTCAAGGCATTCACTGCAAAAAATATGTTCATCCTAGTGTTAACGGAGTACATCAAGGATCCAATCAGTTGTCTATACATCATGGGCTCCACCAAATATGAAGATGAATCACTCATAAGATTTATATTTATCATCATGGGTGTGGCCATGGAATTGCAGTTCATCATCCCGAATATATGAAGGATCTCGACAATATATTTTACTTGGCTTAGGAAAATCTTATCTAATTTCTGCCACACCTCCAATCCCAAGAAGTAATGAATCATACCTAGATTCTTCATCTGTGAGATTCTCATCCCCTGTAAGAAACATGTCATCCACATATAGGGTCAATGGGAAACCATCCCCAAGCTCATAAAATAACCTTTTGATCTAGCATATCATGCCCTAGGTGCCTTCTTAGACCCGTACAAATCCTTCTTCGATCTATAGACATGATACTCCTTCTCATGTATCTTGTGGTTTCTCTATGTACACTTCTTCTGGCTACTGGAGCAAGTGTCTCATCATAGTATTCTCCCTCTTGCTGGGAGAATCCTATGGCCACAAATAAATCTTTGTACATCTCTATGTTTCCATTTGCAACATGCTTAATCTTTTAGATCAACTTGGAAGTCACCACTGACTTCCCTTTTGGTTTCAGAACCAAGGTAAAATACATATCCCAGTCCTTCTAACTGGATTCCTCCTCTATCACTAAAACAAGGGAATGCTCCCAGGAGGTCTCATATCTCCTCGAAGCCTCTGAATCTTTGATCTAGCCTCCTCAACTCATGGGACCTATCTGTCAGTCCTGGAAGACGTCTCTCTCTCCCATTTGAATCTGAGGAGTAATACTTTATGAATGAAAGTTTCTAAGCCACTAACTCTCCCTGAGATCAGGCTCACTTTGAGTCTACATGATCCCTCTGAAGCTTGACTCCCTCTGAGTCTATATAATCTCCAGATCCATCTTCTCCCTATGCATGTGTTGACCTCCTCTAAGTATGATCTCTTATGAAATTTCCTGGGGAGGCTTCTCCTCCCTACTAGATCCTAAGGGATGAATCCCTCGGAACTCTATCTCCTTCAGAGATGGTACTTGGTGGGGTTGTTGTAACACCCCAGGTTTTGAACCCCAATTTAAATAATGTATTTTTACAATGCTGAGAGGCCATAGTGACCAAAAAATTATTAAAAGGCCAGTGTGCCCAAGACATGTAATGTTTTTTATCATTATTAATAATAAATACATGGTTGGCTGCTAGACAGACAAATACTAGAGCTATAGGGGGCTATTATTCCACAAGAGAGGGGGCTTGAGGGGCTAAGTGTTTATTCCTATTCTAATTGCCCCTTTTTGTCTAAGGGAGGGGATCGGTTACGTGAGATTCTTGGGGAAGGCTAGGAGGTTCTTGATTTCCTCACGAAGTTACTTAAACCCGCCTCTGATCTGATGGGGGGGTTGGTCGTTGGATCATTTTCTCCTTCACATCTGCATTCACACCATTCTATCCCTCACACACTTTCATGCACGCATCTCCATGCATGCAATTACCCATTCATTGATCCATCCATCATCCGTGTCTTGGCTTAAGGAATGGGAGCTGAACTACTAAAGATTAGCCACGATATAGTTGGCTATAGCAGTTGCTGGTGTGATTCAGCCATGACTTGAGGCTGCATGTCTGAGATTCCATGCATTGATATTCTGGACCAGTTGCACTGGAGCCCAAATAAGGAGAAGGATTGCCTGAGGGATTGCGTGGCAGAGAAGGGTGGAGGTCCGTTCTCTTGGGTGGTGCAAGCTGGGTAGAAGAGAGTTGGGTACTTGGATTGTTGTGAGAGCTTGGGTGTTGACTGGTTTGGAAAACCAAGTACACTATGGAACCATCCTTGTGGATTCATAGCCTTGGATCGGGGGTGACACTGTTGTTGAGATTGGAGCAGTGGTGTCTACGGTTGGGTGGAAGGTCCTTGGTCTGTAGCCAGTTGGTGTCATCTTTCATAAAGATAAGTGCTCTCTATTATGGTATCATTTACATGTATATGAATGTATTTTTTCTATGTATATTTAATTATTTTTTAATTGAATCTTTAGACTATGCATGCTTGCTGGATATTGTGGTGCATGTCGTTAAAGTCTTTTATTTTATGCATCCTTAAATTTTAAAAGGTATCATATTGAGAAATAAGTCTAAGGGTCGGCCTGAAGGTAGCATGCCCAGGACTGTGGGTGGCTGGGTATGTTACATTTTGGTATCAAAGCTTCTGGTTGAAACACCGGGCTGGGTCTGTTGGTTAGAGTCTCGTGGTCGAGATCGAACTCTGACCGTGAAGTTGAAAAGCTCAGGAGGAATGGCATTGCAGAATCTACGTAGGAGATAGAACGTCAGAGACCCGTGTAAGGGGTTCGAAGGATCGTGACCATCCCCTTCAAATTCGGGAGCGATCACCACTATAGGATCAAGAGAGATCTAAGATCGTTGGATCGAGGGACAGGCGAACAAGGGTCATCCGATGAAAAGGAATAAAGGGTTAAGGTCAAAACCGTCGGATCCCATGGGAGAGAGAGATCAATGGACAGGAGGCATTGCGGGGAACCAAGTTGCACGAGAGATGATTTCCCAAGGTGGTCCCGTAATCCAAACCATGGTTTCCCCAAGGGGTTACATGTCAGTATCAGGAGATATGTGGGGCAAAAATAGGGTTACTCCATGCCCTTGCAAATTGAAAGGCATGCAGTGATGTGACATGCTAGGGCTTGAACATCGAAGCTCCATATAGTTGAAGTATACCCTGATCATCGATCACAGATAGGTACGTGTCAGCGGATCAATGACTCTGGAGAAATCTATTCAAGAGGTTTTAGTTGAGATTTGAAACTCCCGAAGCCCGGGGAATTGGAGTAAATCTCGATCATTCGATCATCCAAAATAGATCTCGGTCGCCAGATCGTCTGAGGTGAGTCTGGGCCATCTGATCCAGAAGATATGTGGCGTAAATATGTGGACTTTGAGTGAAGGCCTGAAGTAAGCCTCAACCGCCTGGTTCAAGAGGACATGCGGCATAATCCTGTGTACTTCGAGGGTTTTGAAGTTTGAGATTTCCGAAACCCGAAGACCTGAAAGGATCTCAGTCGTTGATCTACCGAGAGCCACGTGTCACCATATCCATGGATTTAGATAAAATCCAGTGGGGCCGGATAAGTTTTTAAATTTGAGATTTTCGAAGTCCAAAGACCCAAAGTAAGCCTCAACCGTCAGATTAAGGAGGACACGCGATGCAGATCCATGGACTCCGAGTGAAGACCCGAAGTGAATCTTAGTCATCTGATCCAGGAGGACACATGGTAACAGATTAGTTAGTTCGGGAATGTGGAGTTCGGGAGAATTGGAAGTGTGCTAGCATGGAAACTCCCAAAGTCCTGAAGCCCGAAGAGTCGAAGTGATGGGGCATAATGATGTCACCAGAAGGTGATGTGGACCCCAAAATTTATGAAGTGACGTGGCTTGCGAACATCACCTGGGATGACATGGACACCTGGGATGTGTGCCATGTGTTAGTAAGTTTTGAGCATTTGGAGTATTGAAAATTTAGTTAGAACGTGACACGGGTCACCCGCCTGATTGGGCCACGTGTTTGCTTTTAGTATTTCACCACATGGCAACTGATCGTGCAGTCCAGAGACTGGGCACTCTGGAGGGGAAAGATGTGATAGGCTGCCTTGGGTCACAAACTCTCAAAGGCATGAAGGCCGGAGTACATATTGACAGTTGATCTAGAAGACACACGTCAAAGGATCGTCAACTTCGGGTGAAAGCACTCCGAGAGAAAGTGCAGGAGGAAAGTTTGAAACTTCTGAAGCCTAAAGAACTGAAGCGATTCACAACCATTGATCTATGGGAGGACACTCATCGGTAGATCATGAACTCTGGGTAAAGTGTTCCGGGAGAAGGCAAGCAAGGAAAGTTGAGACTCCCAAAGCGTGCAGTCCCAAAGTGGATCTCAATCTTTGAATGTGAAAGAGGATGAGGACCGTTGATCCAGTCCTGGCTGAAAGTTCCAAAGTCCCGAATCTCTGGACAAGCTCATGTTCATGTTCATATGCAGATTGAGAAGGAGGGATAAGGGCCAAATTGGTTGTCTTCAAGACAGAAAAGTGCTAAGGAAGGATTTAGCTGCATTTTCTAGGTCGTGGTCACCTAGGAAGGTGGTTTGAAGGAAGTGCCTACGTAGGATGAGATTATGTGTCGGCCAAGGATAATAGGACACTGTTATTTTTGGAGAATGGGGATATGATCTCCATGAACAAAAAAAAGAAAGAGACGTGTAGCATGGTTTGGAAATTTTGTTTATCATATGCATAATTCTAACAAAATGGTCCCTTGCACATTTTGCAGAATTAAGGGGTCTAAACACATCAACTCAGGATGTGTATTGAGGAGATAGAAGTAGGAGAGGGAGCCTCCAGTCATGATAAGGAGGCCAAAGGCCAGAATACCCAAGTTGGTAATGCAAAGACAAATTCCAATGGATGTAAGGGAAAAGGAGAGTAGGAAACATTACTATAAACAGTAAGAATCATGAAGATGGAAGTGTAGACCTACAAAGTAGACAACGAGAGACTGATGAGAGAGAAAATTCAGATCAATGCTCGAGTGTTGCAGAGCTTAAATCAGTTGCAGAGACAAACGAAGAAGGGATCAAACTCAAGACAAGAGGAAGAAGTTAGGTGCCATGAAAGAAGGGATGATCATGGAAGAGCTGGTTATTCCAAAAGTTCTACCAGAGATCATGGAAACCACTCACCGCCTTACCCAAAAGAAGGTTTTATGCATCGAAAGATCCCGTAAGAAATCCAGAGGTGTCTCCTGTCAAAAACCAAAGAAGGAAACAAGAGATAGATAGTTTGTAAGGAGAGATGAGGAATCTCAACCCACCTTCCTTCGATGGTGAAAAATAAAGGGAAGATGATGCCGAAGCATGGTTTCTTGGGATCAGGAGATATTTTCAGTTGCATAACTATTCATCCAATCCAGAAGCCAGGATTGCCACCTACCATTTACACGGGAAGGATGCAATGTGGTGGGACCAAATGAAGCAAGTGGAACATGTTAATGAAAGTGGGATCACTTAGAAGCAATTCAAGAAGTACTTCCAGAATGAGTACCTCTCAGAGCATTTCTATGACAAGAAAATGCAGGAGTTCTTTGAACTCAGGTTGGGAAGCATGACTATAGCTGATGTTAGAAAATTAGGACCATTACGAAATAAAATAAAACAAATGTAGAAACAAAACACAGAAGATACACAATACAATAGAGACATGGATTTACGTGGTTCACCTAGTGTGGGCTGCGTCCACCAGAGAAATTGTCATATCCTTTTTTTATTATTATCCAGCAAATGAAGGGATACAACCTACAACAAAACCCGTTATAACTTCCTCTTCTTTCTCTCACAGTCTCCTCTCTCAGAATACAATACTCGCCATAATTCATAGCCGCAAAATACATTTCCCTCATAACAGGGGTTGCCTTCTAGGGAAAAAAACCCTAACATAATTTCTACCGTTAGATCTACGACCTTATAATGAACGGTCCAAATTTACAATGAAATTACAATATACATTTACAAGGCAATTTTTCCTTCAGGGGATTCGCCCCCGAACCCCCATCAGGGGACGTTGTCCTCGAACCCCAGCTAGGGGCCCACTTGCCCCTGAACCCCCAGCCAGGGGGATAGCCCCCCCAGACCCTGCAGAGGGGGTACCCCCCCTCTGCACTCCCCCACGTGAAAGAGTGTACATACATCTAGGGTATAAAGTATTCATGGGGTATAAACATAACTGAAATCAAGGACCTCTGAATCAAGAAGATAATCAGGCTCCACAACCAACAACAGAGTACAAGAAGAAGTTCTTTGGATTTTTAAAGTATGTCAGGTTCATTGGTGATGAGAAAGTAAAAATATAGAGATTTCTAAGTGGACTACCAGCCTTTTATAAGGAAAATATCAAGTATGATTAACCTAATACCTTGACTAAGGCCATCAGGAAGGCTAAATACCTGTATGAGCAAGGCCAAGGAAGAGAATCCCTGCCAAAATCTTGGAAGGACAAGAAAAATGCAAAATCTAATCAGAGGAGGAAAGGATTCAAACCTCCCTTCAATAGGAATGAGCCTAATAGAAATCATCAAGATCAGTATGCTAAGGGGGATTTCAAGAAAGAAGATTCCATGGTAAAAAGGGGAATACCACCAATCCAATGTTGGGGATGCAAGGAAGATCACATGTACAAGGATTTACCACATAGAAAAGACATAGTGAAGACTGTGCACAACATCCAAGAGGCTACAACAGTCGAAGATATGGGAAGAATCTATGCAGCTTTAGATGATCGACAAGCAGAGTACCAGTCCAATATGATCGAGGTGGAAGGTAAGATCATAAATAAACATGTTGCTATTTTGATTGATTCAGGAGCAATTCATTGCTACATTGATCCTAAGATAGTGGATAGATTACATTTGGAGAAAAGTAAACTTGGAAAATCAAGTTTGGTTCAGTTAACCACTGGGACCAAAAGAAGAATCCATGATATGGTCAGAAGTTGTTCCATAAGTCTTAATGGCATGAATACTAGTATTGATCTAAATATCATACTATTGGGGTCTTATGATATTCTGATTGGAATGGATCGGTTGGAAAAGCATCATCCTATCCTAGGAAGGGATGTCAATTGTATGCAGCTCATGTGGAAGATCCAAATAATACAAATGGGCCAAGCCTTGAATATTTCTCGTTACTAAAGGAATTTGAAGATGTATTCCAAGAAATACCTGGATTTCCACCAAGAAGGGAGATAGATTTCTCAATTGATTTAGTGCCAGGAGTTGCCCCAGTGTCAAAAACACCTTACAGAATGAGCACACCAGAGTTAAAATAATTACAAATGCAGTTGGAGGAATTGTTGAAGAAAGGGTACATACGTCCAAGTGTTTCACCTTGGGGAGAACCAGTACTTTTTGTCAAAAAGAAGGATGGAACCTTGAGGCTGTGTATTGACTTCCGACAACTGAACAAGTACACTATAAAGAAAAACTATCATCTACCCTGAATTGATGACCGCTTTGATCAACTAAGAGGAGCAAAGATATTTTCAAAAATTGACCTGAGGGCAGGATACCATCAGGTAAGAATCAAGGAAGAAGACATTCATAAGACAACCTTTAGGACTAGGTATGGGCATTATGAATTTGTAGTGGTGCCATTTGGACTGACTAATGCACCAGATGTATTCATGTTCTTAATGAATGGAATATTCAGGAATTATTTGGATAAGTTTGTCATAGTATTCCTGGATGACATAATTATCTATTCTAAGTCTGAAGAGGAGCATGAACATCACTTAAGACTGGTGTTGCAAGTACTGAGAGAACATCAATTGTATGCCAAGTTGAGTAAGTATTCTTTTTATCAAAATCATATATGTTACTTGGGACACATTATTTCAGAGTAGGGCATAGCAGTAGATCCAGAAAAGATCAAATCCATTGGAGGATGGCCAACACCCAGAAATGTGTCAGTCGTCAGATCTTTTATGGGATTAGTTGGCTACTACAGAAGGTTCATAGTAGGGTTCTCTAAGGTTTCTCATCCCATCACTTCTTTGCAAAATAAAGAAACTAAATTTGAATGGACACTCAAGTGTGAAAATAATTTTTATCTGTTGAAGGAATTACTTACTAGTGCACCTGTGTTAAAGATTGTTGACCCAAATGAAAGTTTTTTGTTATGTACATATGCATGTAAGGAAGGAATTGGGGGAGTCCTCACGCAAAATGGACATGTCATTGGATATGAGTCCAGAAATCTTAAGGAACATGAGAGGAAATATGCCATGCATGACTTGGAACTCATTGCCATTGTTCACGCTTTGAGGATGTGGAGGCATTATCTCATGGGGAAGAAATTTGAATTAAGGATAGACCACATTGGACTAAAGTATCTTTTTGAACAACAGACCTTGAATGTCAGGCAAACAAGATGGCTGGAATTTTTAAGTGAATATGACTTCGATATCAAGCATATCAAGGGAAAGGAGAATAAAGTTGCAATGCACTTAGTAGAAGAGTGCATATCATGCATGCTACTGCTTACAGTATGCAACAGTCAGACTTGAAGAGAATAATTTTAGATGGTCTTGTTACAAACCAGCATTACCTACAGGTAAAGGAAAACTTACAGCAAGGAGATGTAAAATAAAAAACAAAGGAGTATGAGATAAAAGAAGACAGACTACTCATGCATAAAAATAGAATCTATGTTCCTAGTTCTGGAGAACTAAGGAATTTGGTACTGAAGGAGATGCATGATTTTCCTTATGTTGGACATCCCGATTACCAGAAAATAATTACAGCAGTAAGAAGTCAGTTCTTTTGGCTAGGAATGAAGAAGGATGTTGTTGATTACATCACTCAATTTATGGAATGTCAGAAGATGAAAGCTGAGCATAATCACCCAGCGGGTTTGCTGCAGCCATTGCCAATCCTAGAGAAGAAATGGGAAGTGATCGCCATGGATTTCATCATAGGATTACCCAGAACAAATAAGCAAAATGATTCAATCATGGTGGTGGTTGACAAATTAACAAAGGCTGCTCATTTTGTGCCTGTGAAGACAACACATACAACGGCTAATATTGAAAATATTTTCATGAAGGAAATTGCTAGGTTGCATGGGATACCTATGAAAATTGTCTCAGACAGAGATACAAAGTTTACCTCCAATTTCTGGAGGGGATTGTTTAAAGGATTTGGCACAAATCTAAACTTTAATACAACATATCATCCCCAGACAGATGGGAAAATAGAGAGAGTCAATCGAATAATTGAATACATGATGAGAATGTATGTGATGGATAAGCCATCTAAGTGGGAAGATTGCTTACACTTGGTTGAGTTTGCATATAATAATGGGTATCAAGCTTCATTGAGAATGAGCCCATTTGAATCCTTGCAAGGTAGGAAATTTGATACTCCAGTAAGTTGGGACAACCCAGTAGATAGAGTGGTACTTGGGTCGGAGTTGCTCAAGGACATGGAAGACCAGGTGGCCAAGATCAAGCAAAATTTAAAGGTAGCTCAGGATAGACAAAAATTTTATGCAGACAAGAACAAGATAGCTAGAGAGTTTAAAGTAGGGGAGCATGTACTTTTTAAACTAAAGCCCAAGAAAATTTCTTTGAAATTGGGTAGTTGTACAAAGATGGCAGCCAGATTCTGTGGCCCATTTGAAATGTTGGACAGAATAGGGTCAGTTGCATACATGCTTGCATTGTCTTCTTCCATGAATCTGCATAATGTATTTCATGTCTCTTTACTAAATAAATATGTACATGATCCTAACCACGTTTTTTATTGGCATCTAATTCGGGTAGAGATGGAGGGAGACTTTCAGATTCAGCCAGTGCGGGTATTGGAAAGAAAGGTAAAAATGCTCTGGAATTGAGTTATAGAGATGGTAAAAGTTCAGTGTACCTGCTATGGTCCTGAAGATGCTACCTGGGAGCATGAAGATGCCATGCAGGCAAAGTACCCGCAACTTTTTGAATAAATTTGAGATTTTGATCTCTATTTTGTATATGCACTGAGGATAGTGCCAAAATAAGGGGGAGGGGATGTAACACCCCAGGTTTTGAACCCCAATTTAAATAATGTATTGTTACAATGCTAAGAGGCCAAAGTGCCCAAACAATTATTAAAAGGCCAGTGTGCCCAAGACATGTAATGTTTTTTATCATTATTAATAATAAATACACGGCTGGTTGCTAGACAGACAAGGACTAGAGTTATAGGGGGCTATGATTCCACAAGAGAGGGGGATTGAGGGGACAAGTGTTTATTCCTATTCTAATTACCCCTTTTTGTATAAGGGAGGGGATTGGTTATGTCAGCTTCTTAGGGAAGGACAAGAGGTTCTTGATTTCCCCGCGAAGTTACTTAAACCCACCTCTGGTCTGATGGGGAGGTTGGTCGTTGGCTCGTTTTCTCCTTCACTTCTGCATTCGCACCATTCTATCCCTCATGCACCTCCATGCATGCACTTACCCATTCATTGATCCATCCATCATCCGTGTCTTGGCTTGGGGAAAGGGAGATGAACTGCTGAAGATTAGCCACGATATAGTTGGTTGTAGTGGTTGGTGGTGTGATCCAGTCGTGACCTAAGGCAACATGTCTGAGATGCGTTGGCTTGTGTCCAGCGTTGCTCACATATGTGAATCCTGAGAGTTCCATCATTGAGATTCTGGACTAGTTGCGCTAGAGCCCAAATAAGGACAAGGACTTCCTGAGGGACTGCGTGGCATAGAAGGTTGGAGGTTCATTCTCTCGGGTGGTGCAAGCTGGGTAGAAGAGAGTTGGGTAATTGTATTGTTGTGGGAGTTGGGAAGCTTGTGAGAGCTTGGATGTTGACTGGTTTGGAAAGCCAAGTACACTTTGGAACCATCCTTGTGGATTCATATTGTAAACCATGTAACACAATGAATGAATATAATATATGTTGGTTTTCTCGGTTTGGTTTTCCAGGGGAAAAATCTCTGTGTAATGTTTGTATTTGCCATTGTATATTTTTTGTTATTTTCTGAATATCTGTTTACAGTAGACATTGTACAAGGTTAGAATTTACATTTGGTATCAGATCTTTATTGGCTTCAGAGGGACGCCTTTGTGGTCAAGGGTTTGGCTCGGAACTGTGATAAGCCTTGTTACAGTGGGAGATCTGCGATATTGTTTTTCAGGTGAAAAGAAATGGAAAGCAATTCGAAGATGGAGATCGAGAAGTTTAATGGGAAAAACTTTGAGTTGTGGAAGCTCAAGATGGAATATCTTTTGGTGGACAGAGATCAGTGGATCGCGGTAGATCCAGGTACTGCACCTACAGGAACTTCTACAGATGACTGGAAAAAGATGGATCGGAAGACAAAGAGCACAATCCGACTATGTCTCTCCAATTCAGTATTACTGAATGTGTCAGAGGAAGCTACAGCCAAGGATTTATAGGAAAAGTTTGGGAATTTGTATCAGTCTAAGTCCCTGGTAAATAAACTATTCCTGAGAAATAAGTTGTATAACTTGAGGATGAGAGATGGAGACTCGGTGGCAGAGCATTTGAACGCCTTCAATACTGTGGTAAGTCAGTTAGTATCTGTTGAGATTAAAATTTCAGATGAAGATAAATGTATCAGTTTGTTGTGTTCTTTACCAGACTCGTGGGATAGTCTGGTTGTGGCCATAGGTAGTAATACAACTTCTTTGAAGTTTGAAAAAGTGGTCTCATCCTTATTGTCGGAGGAGATGAGACGAAAGAATATGGAAGGACATAGCACAGACGCATTATTTGCAAGAGGGCATTCCTAGGAAACAAATAGATCTAATTTCTCAAGTGGGAGATCTAAGTCTAAGGGTAGATATAAATCTCCTGGAAATTTTGTAAGGGTATGTTGGAGGTGTGGAAAAGAAGGGCATTACAAGAAGCAGTGTAGATCCAAAGTTGAGAAAAAGAAGGGATCTGGAGAATCTTCTTCTATAGAAGAACAGACCTCCAAGGAAGAAAGAGGGGATGTGTACTTGGCCTCTTCAAGCACACATGTAGATCATGAGGCATGGTTGATTGACTTTGGTGCATCCTTTCATATGACTCCCCACAGGGAGTCGTTCTATGAATATGAAAAGTATGATGGAGGTAATGTTTTCTTAGGTAATGATTCGACAACCAGAATCATAGGAAGAGGAAGGGTCAAGTTGAGACGCATAGATGGAAGGATTAGAACACTACCTGGTGTTCTACACATCCCAGGTATGGCCAAAAATTTGATTTTTGTAAGCAAAATGGAAGATGCAGGGGTAAAAACAATTTTTGAAAAGGGAATTTGCAGGATGGTTTGAGGAGCAATGGTGTTGATGACGGAAGTTTGGTTTGGAACTCTGTATAAGTTGCTAAGAAGCACTATTAGTGATGGGTATAATAGCTCCATTGTTCCTGATATTGGAGTTGAAGAAGAAAGAACTCCTACAGTCTCTGGAGAAAAGGTTATGTTGTGGCATCAAATACTGGGGCATATCGGAGAGAAGGGTCTTCGACTACTACACAGTAAAGGTATGGTTGAAGGTACGTCTAACTGCTCTCTGGATTTTGATTTATGTGAACATTGTCTATATGGAAAGCAGAATCGGGTAATATTCCCCTCTGGTGCAACGAGGGTAGAAGGAATTTTACAACTAGTTCACAGTGACATTTTTGGACCTGTGTCGGTCCCATCATTGGGAAAATATGTGTACTATGTCTCATTTATAGATGACTTCTCGAGGAAAACTTGGATATATTTTCTCGGGAAGAAATCTAAAGTCTTTGACAGGTTTAAAGAGTTTAAGGCTTTTGTTGAGAATCAAACAGAGAAAATAATTAAGGTGTTGAGAACAGATAATGGCAGAGAATTCTGCAAGAATGAATTTGAAGAATTCTATAAGAAGTGCGGTATAGCAAGGAAAAATACTACTCCATATACACCTCAGCAGAATGGAGTTGCAGAAAGGATTAACAGGACGTTGATGGAAAAAGCAAGGTGCATGCTCAGTGGTGTCGGGTTAGGGAAAAAATTATGGGCAGAGGCAGTGGGTACTGCATGTTATCTGGTCAATAGATCACCCTCATCAGCATTGGGTGACAAGACTCCACAAGAGGTATGGACTGGTAAGGAACCTTCTCTCACACATCTTAAGGTATTTGGTTGTGATGCATATGTTCATGTTCCAAAGGAAAACATGAGTAAGCTGGATAAGAAGGCTGAAAAATGTATCTTTATTGGATATAAAGATGGTCTCAAAGGTTATACGCTTTGGAACCCAGAAACTAAGAAGGTAGTGTATAGCTGAGATGTGGTATTTAGACAAATGAAGGATGTTTTTAAACAGGAAGTCCCACCAAGTAAGGAAGAACCAGAGAAGATAGAGTTTGATTTAAAGGATGATGAAGCAAACTCTACAGAAGAACATGAATTAGAAGAAGAAGGTCCTCATACTCTTGTATTGAGGAGATCGGATCGAGAAAGAAGGCTACTGAAAAGGTATAGTCCATCTGATTTTCGTTCAAATTTTGCTTTGTCTATTACTGATGATGATCCTAGAACTGTCAGGGAGGCAGTGGATTCAGAAGATGGAAATCTCTAGAAAAGGGCCATGGAAGAAGAAATGGCATCTTTGGATAAGAATGAGGCTTGGGATCTAGTGGAGTTGCTAACTAGAAGAAATCCCATTGGCAGCAAATGGGTATTTAAAAAGAAGCTGAATGCAAAAGGAAAAGTGGAGAAATACAAAGCTCGGTTAGTAGCAAAGGGTTATTCCCAGGTTGAGGGAATTGATTTTGGTGAGATTTTTTCTCCTGTTGCCAAGTTAACCACTATAATATTTTTTTTATCTGTTGCTGTTGCATTTGATTTTGAAGTAGAACAGATGGATGTGAAGACAGCGTTCCTGCATGGGGATCTGGAAGAAGAAATCTTTATGAAGCAACCAGAAGGTTATGCTGTGAAAGGAAAAAATGAGCTAGTATGCAAGCTAAAAAGTCCCTGTATGGTTTAAAACAATCACCAAGGATGTGGTATCAAAAATTTGATACTTATATGATGGGACTTGGCTTCACAATAAGCAAAGAGGATAATTGTGTGTATTCTAAATTAATTGTTGATCATTTGATTTATTTGGTCTTGTATGTGGATGACATGTTGCTGATAGGAAACAACAAGGAGATTATCCAGGACGTGAAAACTCAGTTGTCCTCTAAATTTGACATGAAGGATCTTGGTGCTTCAAATTTCATTTTGGGCATGGAAATTAAAAGAGATAAAAAAGGAGGAAACTCTGGTTAAATCAGAGAAAATATATCGACACAATATTGCAGAGGTTTAATATGCAGGAATGTAAACCAGTCAAGGTTCCTATTCCTGTTGGTGTAAAGTTATCTGTGGATCAGTGTCCCAAGACACATGAAGAAGAGAAGGAAATGTCTCATGTTCCATATGCGAGTGCAGTTGGAAGTTTGATGTATGCAATGGTCTGTACTAGACTAGACATTGCACATGCAGTGGGAGTTTTGAGCAGGTATATGACAAAACCAGAGAAGGAGCATTGGACAACAGTAAAAAGGGTTTTCAGGTATTTGCGTGGCACTGCTAGCTATGGATTGTGCTACAAAGGACGACTGGGATTGGATAGAGTGGTTGATATACATGGCTTTGTCTATGCAGACTGGGATGGAGATTTGGATCGTAGGAGATCTACAAGCGGGTATGTGTTTAACCTGTTTGGAGGAGCAATAAGTTGGATGAGCAAAAGGCAAGTTGTAGTGGCACTTTTAACTACAGAATCTGAATACATGGCAGCCACTTATGCAAGTAAGGAAGCAGTATGATTACAAAGATTTTTTTCAGGTATTGGGTTGGTACAACAAGCTGTAAGGATAGAGTGTGACAGTCAGAGTGCATTTTTTCTGGCGAAGAACCCTGCACATTGATGTTCAATATCACTTTGTGAGAGACATGATTGAAGAAAATAAAGTATCATTATAGAAGGTGGACACTTTGAAGAATGTTGCAGACTCATTAACAAAATCTGTGAGCACTGAGAAGTTCTCTTGGTGTAAAGGATCCATGGGCATTGTTGCCCTGGATTTCTGACTATGTAACATTGTAACCCCCTGTATGCAAAGAAAACAACAAGTGGGAGAATGTTGGGTATGTGTTATATTATTTGCACGAGTAGGGGTTAGAGAGGAGGATGCTAGGCCCCCCCTCGGGGGGTGCAGGGGGGTGGAGCCCCCCAAGCGGGGGTCTGGGGGCAGCGTGTCATGAAATTTCCTGAAACATGTCATGTATTTAGGTGGTTTTTTTGGCACATGGTTTTTGCCGATGGTTTTCTATTTCCGGTTAAGGAATTAGGGTTTTGGACTCCAAGTCATTGGGTTAGGTTTTTGGATGTCGCTGGCTCCTATATGTATATTGTATTGTAAATAATGTAACACAATGAATGAATATAATATATGTTGGTTTTCCCAGTTTGGGTTTCCAGGGGGAAAATCTCTGGGTAATGTTTGTATTTTCCATTGTATCTTTTCTGTTCTTTTCTGGATATCTGTTTACAGTAGACATTGTACAAGGTTAGAATTTACACAAGCCACATTCTTCTTTTCCAATGATGATTGCTTCATTTATGGTCTCTCCTTTCACACATTTCCTTCTGCAACCTTCACTATAGCTTCCTCAGGGTTATTACATGTGGCCTGGAGAAAGGTCAAAAAAATAGCAAGCAAGAATAATATCCTTCTAATAATATAAAGCAATAGCAAGAACAATCATCACAGTAGCTCCTTTAGAGCTATCACTTATAATTTATCTAAAGCAAAGATTAAAGGTAAGCAACACTAATCAAGATAATTTCATGACAAATAGATGCATATCAGAATAATCACACCTAGGTTGCACCATTACTCTGAATGTGTTGGATCTTGAGATCCTTCTGGATCTATGGCAAGAGATCTCTTCTCTTGCAAATACTCTTTAAAGTTTAACCATTTAAACATATGTGAGTACATACCTTTGATAGCATTTGCAGGTGGTGGCACCATCTGGCAGCAGTGGTAATCATTACCAACTCTTTAAAAACTTCAAGGGTGACTACAACTGATAGTATGGCTGCAATTGCAACTGCTACTGCAACTACAACTAGTTCTGAGACTGCAACTGCAACTGCAACTTAGGGTTTTATGAGGAAACCCTAATTTTTCAAACTTTGAATTTTGAAATTTTGATCCAGGGGATAGATGCGTTGAGCTGAGGCGAGTTAGCTGGTGCAGTCAGATATCTGAAAATCCAACTTTTACCCCCTCAAACTTGATCTGCGGATTTCTGGACTGGTGCTTCTGGTTTTCTGGTACTTCTGGTACTCTGGTACTTCTAGTACTTCTGGTACTCTGGTTTTCTGGTTTTATGGTACTTTGTGAAAACTAGGGTTTCACTTTATGGGAGATCTAGCCACTGAAAAGGTGCACTGAAGGTGCCAAAATGATCCTTGGGGGAGGGCGCACTTTTCTAGGTGGTTTTAGGGCTGAAATACCTTTCCAACAAAAAGCCCTAATTTTCATGTACGGCAACAGTGACGTTTTTCACTTTTCTCTTGTGAAAGATGCTCTCTTCAGCTTGGCTCTGATACCATGTTAATGTTAAGCCATTATTATAGTTCTTTGCATTTCAATAGATAACAATAGCATAATACAAGATCACTGAGAAATACACAATCACAAGAGACACAGCATTTATCCTGGGAAACCCTCTAGGGGAAGAAAACCCAGCAAAACTTCCTTATTATAGATAGCCAATACAATGTCAAGAGATAACTCAAACTAAAACAGAAGTTCCTCTCCCAAAGATGAGCCACTCTCTCTCCTTCTTCTGCAATTCCAAAACTTGTCTCTTAAAATGAGCAAGTGAGTTGTGTCTAAGTGAGGCGCTAGCCTCCTTATTTATACTCGACTGGCACGTGTGAAGTGTCTCTTCACTGGTAGGGTCAATTTCTCCAACTGGGTGGTTATAACCACCTTTATTATAATTCAACGCCCCTTTAATATTTTATGGGGCCGACTTCTTATTTTTCCTATTACAATTATCTTTTGACCAATCCGCAAAAGGGGATTTGGTCCTTTACAATAACCGACATGATCAATCTGCAATGGGGATTGATCCAATGAATAATATATCAAATAATAATAAGAATACACTTTGCAGTTACATTATTTTAACAGGATCTTTCACCACCAAGTTGATCTCTAGGGTTTTTAGACTCAAAACCCTCAAAATTGATTGTGCTCAAGAGCTCCAATGCAAATAAGATAATAATAATCAAGAATGCATAAGGAGTGTGCCCTGCCCTTTCCTTTATAGCTCCAATATATTTCTCCATTGAGTTAGTTTACCCCTAGGGTTAACTCTTAACCTAACTCATATTTTTCTTTTTCTTCGTTGAGTTACCCTTTTTCCACAAAGTCAACTTAACATTAAAATATTATGATTTCTGGTTGACTTTGTCCCCAATATGCCTGAGACTATAGTCTAGTAGGGAAATATAGACTACTGAGTGTCTCCAACCCTCTTCATAAATAGGTGGGGGACATTACAATACATGAGCAAACTTTGCATATTTTGTCTCTAGTGGTTTGAAATCTTCAAAATATATTATTTTCATTAAAATTTAAATATTTTATGTATTTTTTTAGTAAACTAAGTCATTAAATTCAAACTAGTTTGAGTCATGGCCAACTCTGAGTTGAATCCAAGTTGACCCTCAGTCAATTCCTAGTTTTAAAACATCGGTTGATGCTAGTACTGGTTAAAATTGGTTGTAAATCTTGGTAGGCCATTTTTAAGTGAAAACCATTTCTTACATGAAGAAACTCACAAGACAAGATTCAAGAAGAGATGTGACACATTACTTCCCCTTCTATATGTTATCTTAGCAGATGTCTTGGGTATTATTACCCCTCCCCATGCCTAGGGGTAACTAGAGGAGATCATGTCTCATGGCCTACAATGAAGACAATGATCCTGATGATAATGATGATCAATAATACCCCCCCATGCCTAGGGGTAACTAGAGGAGATCATGTCTCATGGCCCACAATGAAGAAAATGATCCCGATGATGATGATGATGATCAACATGTCCACCCATGGCAGCCCAACAATCCCCCTACCCACAATGAAGACAATGATCCCGATGATGATGATGATGATCAACATGTCCACCCATGGCAGCCCAACAATCCCCCTGCCCACAATGAAGACAATGATCCTGATGATGATGATGATGATCAACATGTCCACCCATGGCAGCCCAACAATCCCCCTCAAATGTTTCTTTTACTTTGGATTAGAAAAGCTCATCACATCCACTCAACACAGTCTTTGGGAGATGGTAAGCTAGCATCACCATGAGATATATTAGACCTTCTTTCATACAAATTTTGTGCTTAATAAACTAGGCACGTGAATGAGGATCATTGATTGAATTTGTATAATGGATCATAATCTCAAGAAGTTATGTTTGTTTCCTTGTTTCACCTTGGTGGCCAACATTTGTACTCTAGTCTCGTGTTGTCTCCCCCAAGGAAAAGGGGCACTAATGGGGGGTCCTCACAAGGGTAACATTTTGTTTCCCTGCCATATTTAATACTTACCATCCTAGAGCCTGTCGCGGTCTACTAAACTTCAGTAATGGGTCATGGTTCATTTCTCATGAGAAGAGGGGATAAAGGCCCAAAGGCTGATTGCAACTGCTAGTTAAAAAATAATAAAGAAAGAATGATGTTAAAGAAAAAAAGAGATAATAGAAAGGACTCTCAAAAGCCAGTCCATACTTGAGCTCTACCCTTTCCATGTTCACCTCAGTCCCAAAGAAATGATGCTATATCTTGAAACCTTATAAAGGGGATTTGAAAATAAATAAAAGGGCAATAAAAAGGAAGATTAAGGGGTTGGAAAACATAGCGCTTAGAAAGTGGTAACTCAAGAGAGAGTGCACCCTCCACAAAGGCACTCATATAAATGGACCAAATGACTCCATAAGCCATGAAGTAAGCCCAACACATTTCACTATCACACTTACTCTTGAAGGGTTATTTTCTTTCCTACTTTCCCCCATGCCATATCCCTCTACTTGGGTATTTTATTTCCTGTTTTGGTTTGCACACCTAATAGGGTTTGATGATGGTCCTCCCAAATTCAAACTTTCCAACTTACATAAAGTCTTGAGATAATGTGAAATTTGAAGGGGATACTTAATGTGAACTGATTATGTGCCTTTTATCTTAAGTAACAACTTACTTTGTATGATCTAAGGGCTCTTATACCTTGTGAACATTGGTTTTTTTTATTCCATGCTTTGATTTGATTGGATGTGTTGACCGCCTCTCCAACTAAGGGATCAACTCCATGTGCCATGAAGAGATGCATCATCAGATGCTCATTTGTCGAAGACTTTGGTTCTACAGGGCATTTTTGGCCCCAACACTTCTTTTTGTAACTGGAATTTCCACACCCCTACGTGGCTCAATAATGTAATAGGTCTGCATGAGTCATAGTTAGGTCAGTTGCCTTGGGATCGGTTCATTGGGAGAGTTCCTTTCACTGAGGGTTTTTTATCCTTAGGTTATCAATTGGGCTTTTCATCCTTATTGATTTCCCTTAAGTTTTTCCCTCACACTTGCAATAACTCCTCCAAAGTGGTGAACGACGTTCAAATGGGATTATCTCCTGGTAACTATTGTTAGGAAATGATGTAAATGACCATGCAAGACATCTTAAAACGTTTCGCAGAATTCCCTTGAGTCTAGATTAGTTTTTTTTTAATTAATTAATTTTTAATTAAATTTTCCTAAGTTTGGAGGTTTAATTATTTAATTAATTAATTGTTTTTGAGCAAAAATTGTAAAAACTAGGTCCTTGGACTTTTGATAGGGGTATTTGTGCTCAAAAGAAATGGAATGAGACCCCCTACATCCTTGGACCAAGTTTCATCTCAGTCGGACAACTTTTTCTATGGGTTTGTCCACCCGGAGTGTCAGCCAGTCAAAAACAACAATTTTAATTGTGAAGTCCAAACATAGCAAAAATGTAAAAAATGTAATAATGAGTTAAAAGGTGTGATGTAAAGATGGAATAATATTGAGAGAGGTTTCCTAGCCTAAGCCTACCCATCCCAACCTTTTCTAACCTTTTTCTAAACCCCTCACTCCCTCACTCACTCAACCCTCACACCCTCCTAGGGAAGTTACGCCCCCCTTGTGAGTGAAATGTTATATCTTGGGTTTTCCTTGGGTGTTGGGCCCTTCCCTTGGTTGGTGTGCTCTCCCTTACCCCCCATGTCACCCATTAACTCACCTCCACTCCCCTCCTAGCATTCACTGCCCTCCATTCTTTCCCTGTCCCCCAA